>PVIH01015265.1:0-50327 GCA_004025045.1 Sigmodon hispidus
ACCTAAACAGGCCTATAACCCTTAAGGAAATTGAAGCTGTCATTAAAAACCTCCCCAAAAATAAAAGCCCTGGTCCAGATGGTTTCAGTGCTGAATTCTACCAGACATTCAAAGAAGAATTACTACTGTTACTCCTCAAACTATTTCACACAGTAGAAACTGAAGGAATATTGCCAAATTCCTTTTATGAGGCCACAATTACCCTAATACCTAAGCCACTCAAAGACACAACAAAGAAGGAGAATTACAGATCAATTTCCCTCATGAATATTGATGGGAAAATTCTCAACAAAATTTTGGCAAACAGTATACAACAATGTATAAAAGATATCATCCACCACAACCAAGTAGGCTTCATCCCAGAAATGCAGGGCTGGTTTAACATACGAAAAACTGTAAATGTTAACCATCATATAAACAAACTAAAAGAACAAAACCACATGATCATATACTTAGATGCTGAAAAAGCCTTTGACAAAATCCAACACTCCTTTATGATAAAGCCCTGGAGAGATCAGGAATACAGGGAGAATACCTAAATATAATAAAGGTGATTTACAAGAAGCCGACAGCTAGTATCAAACTTAATGGAGAAAACCTCAAAGCAATCCCACTAAAATCAGGAACCAGACAAGGATGTCCTCTCTCCCCTTATCTATTCAATATAGTTCTCGAAGTTTTAGCTAAAGCAATAAGAGAACACAAAGAGATTAAGGGGATACAATTGGAAAAGAAGAAGTGAAGCTATCTCTATTTGCAGATGATATGATTGTATACATAAGTGACCCACAAAATTCTTCCAAGGAACTGCTACAGCTGACAAATATTAATCGAGTCTTATAGCAAAAGTTATTAATGAATTAAAGAGTAAAGCTTTGGGAAATACTAGGAGATGAGCAAATTCAGGGAGGGCAACGCATACACTAAAGCATTTTGCTCAAAGGCTATAGGATTGGCAATGAAACACCTAGAGGACCTCTCCAACCCTATTTCCACATTTTTGTCTAAAAATTGGCTCACAGCTGAGTACAAGAAACCACATGGCTTGTTTCTGAACATTTCTGAATGTTTCATGTGTGACTGTAAATCACCTGTGACATACAATGCACATGAGAAACCTTTAACACTTTACAAATACCCTTCATCTGCAGCCAGTAACCTTGCTATATATTCAGAGAAATGGGCATCCATTGAAGAGTTCTAATGAGAATTGGAAAGATTTAGACTATGTCAATGACACAACTGCCCACTGTCTAAGACTAGGTTTAGAATAATACATATGCTTTAGCCAGATGTTTAGAATTCATTACTCATAAAGAGAGCAGCCTGGAGGTCTTTAAATTGTATTGTCGAATTAATGAGAAAAGAAGGGACACCCTAAGGAAAAGAATCAGTTAAGTCTGACTGTGAAAATCAGGCTATTGAGATAGACTGAAGATACTATGCTTAGTGAATAAGTTGCAAAGCAATGGATACTATATTATTCAACTTATATGAGATATCTGAAATAGTTAAACTCAAAGAAAACAGAAAATAGAACAAAGGTTACCTGGGGCAAGAAAGGGTGAAATGTGTAGATTTTTCAGTTACACACAATTAATTAGCTGCTGAGACCTGTTCTAAAGCCCATAGTTTGCAAACCTACAAATACTGCCATGATGTTAATGTTTAATAAGACCCTTCAAATCCCTATATTGAAACTAAGCTCCCAAACGGAAAAAGTATTAAGGAGTCTTGAGGAGGTGATTAAGTCAACATAGAGCACTTAAAAATAAAATCAGTCCATATAAAGTTAAATTAAAATTGCCTGTTTGCTTTCTGCCTTACAAAGATACAAATATAAGGTTTCATCTGGGGAAAGTAGGAAATTTGCTATTATCTTGATTCTGGATTTACCAGGCTTAAGTACCTTGTTCCTTACACATTTTGTAATCTAAGAAGTTTTGGTACATCAACCCAAATTGACGAAGGCATAAAACTTAGACATTTGTGTGTCATGTCAAACTTTCCTTTCTTAGTCCTTTATGCACTTTATTGTCCCAGTACAAGACAACTTGGTTATTTCTTCTATGCACAAACTTTCCACATTTCTCAGTAGACAAGGCCAGGGAAGAACATCATTAGGGTTGTTGTTCTGGGTATTGGCGAGGTGGTTAATTGCATTCCTGATGAATGGAAAAGTTCAACACAAGCAAGATGTTTATTATAGCATATTATAGAAAATGGCTAAAGAGCCATTTGATCTCAGGCCCTAGAAAAGAAGCAATCATGTTATTTCTCTGCCAACTCATCAGGGCAGAAAGAATAATGATGCACATCTGCCTTATAACAGTGGACACCTGTCTTAAAATGATGAACATCTGTCTTATAATGATGGAAATCTGGTTCTGGCTGATAGCAATATTGGAGGGAAAATATTTAGCCTTTTTCCCTTGGAAAATAAAAGATTAGGTTACCATCAGTCTGTAATTTGAAGAAAAGAAAAAAAAAACATATTGTCCCAAATGATCCTGTATTGGTTACCAATGCCTTGTGTGTTGAGTGCTACTTCAAGCTGTTTATTTCAACTTAGTATTTTGAGGGTTTGTAAATCTGTTAATAAAATTGAATGAAAACCAGACTTACACAAATGATGCTCACCAGGATTAGGAGATGGTTGAAGAAGCTGAGTTGAAGCTTCTCTGAGCATCCTCTTCAGCTTTTGTTCTTGATTTCCCTGCATCGCTATCTCCTCCAGGTTCATTATCTAGTCCTCATCCTTATCGTTGAGGTACATGGACAAGGTAAGGCACAAAGCAATCTGGAAAGTCCTGACTCACTCTCTCACATTGTCATGCTGGCTGTTTTTAATAGCCTTGATAAATCTTTTATCTCCTGCTATAGCATTTCAGAATTACACATCCTCTCCTCAGTTCACTTCCCATGTATCCACAACTCTCACATTGGCACCTTAGGGAATTACTCAAATACATGGTATAGTGTGAAAAAAGTTATCTGGCTTTTATTCATTCCTTTTTGATTACTTTTGTTCAGATTTCCAAATGAAAATCATATGGAAGCTTTTAATTGTGCCAAAAAACAATACTCAACTATTTTGTCAGTACTTCACATATATCCCAAGTATGAGATATTCATTCCCACTGTGCTTCAGTTAGTTGCCACACTCATTTCTATGTTGAACTTTTGAATAGTTAAGACTATGGAAAGATGTCCATCAGTCACAGACTGACTCATCTGCTGTGGTGCCTAATAAGACCCATGAGTATATCTATTTTACTTTAAGGTCCTGCAACTTGAATATTCTTTAGAGTTTTTTTTCAAAAAGATTTTGTTTTTAACTTATGTATGTATATATGTATATATATATGATAGTATATTTTTATGAATATGAATGCAGTGTCCACAGAGGCCAAAAGAAGGCATTGGATTCATTCCTTGGTTCTTTAGTTACAGGTGGCAATGTGCAACTTGATGTGGATACTGGGAACCAAACTCTGGTCCTCTGAAAATGCAGTATGATCTCTGAACAGCTGAGCTCTCTGATCAACCCTTATTCTTTAGATATTAATAGAACAATTTGGTGTTTGTATTCTCTTTTATAAGCAATTATTTTGAGAGAGGAAATGACGTTTTTAGTCTTTTAAAGAGGGCAACAAAGGCCTACATTAATGATTGATTCACCTGAGGTCATATCCAGGCCACTGTGTACAGACACAAAGGAAGCTTTATTTATTAGATTCTTCCTTTTTTGGATAAGATCTTGATGATCTCCTCCTTGGCTTGGAAGAATTCCTCCCTGTATTATCCTGCTTCCTTGGTCTTAGACCTGTGAGCCTCAGTCAGTCAGAAGCTTCTTGTGGGCCTTGTCTGCCTTCAGCCTGTGGATGTGCTGCCTGGGAATCCACTTGTTTTTGGAGACATTCCCTTTAACGTTCAGGTACAGGTTGTGATACATACATGGGCGATCTTAGGTTCACAGTATCTTCTGAGAAGTCAGCACAGGATCTACATCCTTTTCATTTAAACCATCTTCTCAGGCATTCAAGCACTGGCAGTACCCTTCCACTTCCTCGGGCTCATCTTCTCCTAAGCCAATGTGCTTTCTGGCATGGAGCCAGGAATGGATGGTCAGTTGCTTACAAATGATCAGCTCATCTTTGGTCAGCTTTTGAATCTGGTGACTGTGTTGGCACTGGCCATTTCACTGGTCTCATTGGGGTCCAACCAGACCCTCTTTTTACCACAGCAGAGGACACTAGAGTCAAGCTTCCTCAGCAGCCTGAGAATCCTCATGGCTGAGGATGGAGCAGCAAAAGGAAAATATATAATGACTTTTAAGAGTTTTATATATATAATATATATAACATATACATATATACACATATATATGGAAATATATACAAGGAAAAGTACCATGGTGAGAAGCTGGACTTTAGACCTTCCTAATGTGGACTGTAACTGGCCAGAAGTTTTTTTTCAGTCAACTCCATTCTATTCTTCCTCAAAATGTGATTTAAGGTTACGATTATTTTGAGTCTTCTTAGAAGTTGTTTCATGCTAGACATAGTAATACTTATTTGGTATTCTTTAAAAACATGAAAAATATTTTATACTATAACCAATCTTTCTCCATGCATCATCTTGTACCCATTTAAGGAAAGGAAGCCTGTAGCATATCGTTGTGCTGGAAGCTTTAAGAACCTGATATTTCTCCTACCCCCCACTCCCATTATACAATAAAATTCTATACCTGTAAGATAATTGAGTACTAAAAAAGAAAGACTTGTGAAGGAAGTTCAGGTTTGGTGGGGGCACTGTGGTGTTAATTACAATAGCGACTTGAAGGAATGACCTCTGAGGAAGAGAAAGGCAGGTGACCTCAGGGCCTCCTCTCTGCAGTCTTCATGTGGCCAGCTGCCTCAAGCCTCTGCTTGAGGACTCCCACACTGTGATGGACTGCATCCTAGAACTGCAAAGCAGAATGAACCCCTCCTGTCTTAAGTTACTTTTCTCAAATATGTTGCCAAAGCCCTAAAGAGAGTAACTAATATAGGCACCCAAGAGTTACTGCATATCTCTTCCAGTTTCTGAAGAAGTAAATCAACTATGGCTGACAGCTCCCAGGGAAGTGGCAGAGATGTAGCTAGGCAAGAAATGTGAATTTCACCATTTATCTTCTCATAACATTTATCATCCCTAAGCCTCTTCATTACTCCTACAGTATTTAGCTTTCCTAATGGGTCATTAAATAGTCCATCAAGTAATCCCCCAAAACATCACCTTTTGAAGAACGTGCTAACTATTTGAAAACAATTTCAGGACACCATGTGATGCTTTTCTT
Organism: Sigmodon hispidus; assembly: GCA_004025045.1. Taxonomy (NCBI): domain Eukaryota; kingdom Metazoa; phylum Chordata; class Mammalia; order Rodentia; family Cricetidae; genus Sigmodon; species Sigmodon hispidus. Next base: position 5,342 of record PVIH01015265.1, read on the forward strand.
AGTAGACAGGTAATGATGGCAACATTTGGTACTTAGAAAAATCTTTGTCTGCTTTAATTTCTTATATAAAGGCATCATATTCCTTGATTTGCTTTAATATTATTGATTTGTAAGAGGCAAGATGGAAACAAGCCAATATAGATTCTGTAGTAGATAACTATTGATTAGTGTAGGGTACAAGTCTGTGGCACTGTAACTAATTTAGTGTCTGCTTTATTTTTAAGTTCCTACAGTTGTTACAGATCTTCCTTTCTTTAATCTTGAGATTTTTAAAGTAACCATTGTGAGGTTTAAGGAAATGAGTCCTCTGATCTTTAAGAAATAGAAAGAGGAAAGATACTAAACATTTTGTAGATTACAGCACAGAATGGGCTCATATATAATTGCCTATGTAATTGCTTAAGCAGATATCTGAGGTTGCACCAGTCTATCAACTTCCTCCTTTATGTATCCTCTATAGTAAGTCCACACTGATTTTCTATAATACTTTGGTTTTGTATTTACCACTTGTTATAAATGATTTCCAGCCCTATTTGGGCCAGAGGTCTGACCTGCCTGCAGCAGCTTTTATACCCCCCAAATGACACAGATGCTTATATTAATTTTATCCTGTTTGGCCTATGTCTCAGGCACATTACTAGCTAGCTGTTTCATCTTAATTCAACCCATTTTCATTAATCTACCTGCCATGTGGCCTGAGGCCTGTGGCCCATAGCTCACTCGTACATGTTTCTTCCTTGGCTGGATGGAGACTGACTGACTCATGAGGGCCCTAATCAGAGAATATATTATAGCTTTTCTTAGAATGAACACTCCTCCTGGTGACCCCCTTTCCATATGTTGTTCCTTGAAGCTTGCTTATGGCTTCAACCCTCAGCTTTTGATCATGCTTTGCTCCTTCATTGACCTTCAATCCAGGAAAAATCTGTTTCTTCCTTTGATCTTCATGCCTTCAACTAATATTATATCTTATCAAGGGAATATCTAGCTCATCTGGCTTTAAAAATTTCCCCTGAAATTCCTAAATAACTTTGATTTTATTTCATGTATTTAGTTATGGAATTCACTATGATATATATTATACAGCACTGTATATAAGGCTTTAACACTTTATCTTTTTACAGTTGATTAAACCAGTGGTTCCAAAACCTTCCTAATACAGAAACCTTTTAATATACTCCTTCATGTGGTGATGACCCTGAACCATAAAATTATTTTTGTTGCTACTTCATAACTATCTACTGCTATGAATCATAATATATATATATATATATATATATATATTTACATGGCCCCTGTGAATGGTTTGCTGGACCCCCAAATGGGTCCCAACCCATAGGCTGAAAGCCTCTAGTCAAAATGCTTTAATATCAAAATGGTAATCTTTAACAACAAAAATCCCACAAACATCTGTCTTCCTCTGAACACCTACTATAGCCTAGTCTTCTATGTGTGCTTGTATCTGATTTTAATTTTATGTTGGAACATAGAGTTATAGTTTTAAGTATATGCTTTTTAAGAAATTATGTTCATATACTCTCTCTTCCAGCCAAGCAAGATTCCTAAGGGAAAGAAGGCCAAGGGGAAGAAGGTGGCCCCGGCCCCCAGCCGTCATGAAGAAACAGGAGACCAAAAAGGTGGTGAATCCTTTGTTTGAGAAAAGGCCTAAGAACTTCGGCATTGGGCAGGACATCCAGCCCAAAAGAGATCTCACATGCTTCGTCAAATGGCCTCGCTACATTAGACTGCAGCAGCAAAGAGCCATCCTCTATAAGCGGCTCAAAGTACCTCCTGCCATTAACCAGTTCATCCAGGCCCTGGACCGGCAAACAGCTACTCAGCTGCTTAAGCTTGCCCACAAGTATAGACCAGAGACAAAGCAGGAGAAGAAGCAAAGCTTGCTGGCCCGTGCTAAGAAGAAAGCTGCTGGCAAGGGGGACGTCCCAACTAAAAGACCACCTGTCCTTCGAGTAGGTGTCAATACAGTCACCACCTTGGTGGAGAACAAGAAGGCTCAGCTGGTGGTGATTGTCCATGATGTAGATCCCATTGACCTGGTGGTTTTCCTGCCTGCCCTGTGTCGAAAGATGGGGGTCCCCTACTGCATAATCAAGGGAAAGGACAGGCTGCGGCGGCTGGTCCACAGGGAGACATGTACCACTGTTGCCTTCACGCAGGTTAACTCGGAAGACAAGGGTGCTCTGGCCAAGATGGTGGAAGCTATTAGGACCAACTACAACGACAGATACAATGAGATCTGACACCACTGGGGAGGCAATGTCCTGGGTCCTAAGTCTGTGGCTCGAATTGCCAAGCTGGAAAAGGCAAAGGCCAAAGAACTTGCCACTAAGCTGGGTTAAATAAATGTACACTGCTAAGTTTTCTGTACATAAATATAATTACAAACGGAAAAAAAAGAAATTATGTTCATATAGAAATGAGTGAGTTACATAAGATGCAAAATACTTAAATAGGTCAGAGCTGGTTGTGAAGCAACAGACCTGTAATCTCACCAATCAAAAGGCAGGGGCAGAGATTCTGTGAGTTGAGTGCAGCCTGGCATTCATTCTGAGGCTCTGACTCAAAATGAAGAAAGAATAGAGTAAGGGGCAAAATAAAGACAGATTTCTACAATCAAATACTTGAAGTTAGAATGCAATTTTCTTTTTTAGAATGTGAATATAAATAGCATATCTCTTTTCCCTCTAAAGTAAAATTTAATTCAAAAGCTTTTTATGTTTTTGCAACTGGACAGTATCACAGCAAAGACAGAGTTATTTTTCTCAATATAAAATTAAATCCTGGAAAACACAAAGCTAGTTCTTAGAACTTTTACCAAGGTGCTTTCAAATGATAAAAACTCCTTAAATAAATCAACTTCCTCTTGCTATTCATTTATTCAAAAGTAGTTTTTGAACACAAACTTTCAAAGTCTACCAAATTTTCAACTTTTAGCTTTGATGATGTCCAGTGACATCGTTAGCACTGAGCTCAGTTTTTCATACACATTCAAAATGTTATATCAGTTTTGGCTCTATGTTACTAACCAGGCTTCCAATAATTGTAGGCAAGGAAAAAGGTTGCGTAAGCCTGGCTATACTGTCCAAATCTGCACATGTTTTCTTCTAAATACTATGAATAGGTTATTAATTGGCTGACCCATGTCAACAGACATTGACAGAATCCTCGCATAGAGACTGATGAGCAGATGAGACAATGAAACTCCAGAAGAACTTAGACATGTCTTCTTCATGCATTATATTTTGTTATTTGAAAAGAGTCATTCATACTGAAAATTTACTAGTTCAATCAATGTTTTTAAATATGACAAATAACTTGAGATGCAACACACAATATTTTAAATTGCCTATCTACATTGATTTATTTCTTACTGTACTAAATATTTCATTATAGGATCATTTTTGTTTTCTTCTGAGTAGGTAGGAAAAATAAATTTCTAAATCCATGTATCCAAAAGTAGGACCCTGGTAGAAGGAATGTAGCTACAAGAATATTTCTTTCAAACTTTGGCCTCACTCATTCTCATCTCACACTCACATCCTCTCTTCCATTTCTATTTGGAATCAAAGACTGAATAATCGAGACATATATAGAGCAAACCCAGATTCCTGTGTTGAGTATGATAACCATCCCCAACTTCAAGTTATACTATAGAGCTACAGTAATAAAAGCAGCCTGGTACTGGCATAAAAACAGACTTGTGGATCAATTGAATCAAATTGAAGAGCCCAACATTAACCCAAAAACCTATGAACACCTAATCTTTGACAAAGAGGCCCAAAATATTCAATGGAAAAAAGATAGTATTGTTAACAAATGGTGTTGGCATACCTGGATGGTAGTATATAGAAAAATGCAAATAGATCCAAGCCTATCACTCTGCACAAAACTCAAGTCCAAGTGGATCAAAGACCTCAGCATAAACCCAGCCACACTGAACCTGATAGAAAAGAAAGTGGGAATTGGCACAGGTGACTACTTCCTAAATATAACATCAGTAGCACAGACACTAAGAACAACAATCAATAAGTGGGACCTTCTGAAACTGAGAAGCTTCTGTAAAGCCAAGAACACAGTCAATAAGACAAAAATGGCAGCTTACAGAATGGGAAAAAATTTTTACCAACCCTACAAGTGCCAGAGGACTGATCTCTAAAATATATAGAGAACTCAAGAAACTAGAGCCCAAAACCTTGAGTAACCCAATCAAAAAATGGGGTTCAGAACTAAAAAGGGAATTCTCAGCAGAAGAATTACAAATGGCTGAAAGGCACTTTAAAAAGTGTTCAACATCTTTAATCATCACAGAAATGCAAATCAAAACAACTTTGAGATACCACCTTACACCTGTCAGAATGGCTAAGATTAAAGACATAGATGACAGCCTGTGCTGGAGAAGATGCAGAACAAGGATACTCCTCCATTGTTGGTGGGAGTGTAAGCTTTTTCAGCCACTCTGGAATGCAGTATGGCAGTTTCTCAGAAAACTGAGAATCAATCTCTCCAAGAATCCAGCAATACCACTACTGAGCATATACCCTAAAGATGAACATTTGCACACCAAAGGCATTAGCTCAACTTATTCATAGCAGCATTATTCATAATAACAATAACCAGGAAACAAACTAGATGCCCATCAAATGAATAATGGATTAACAAACTGTGGTATATCTATACAATGGAGTACTACTCAGCAGTAAGAAAAAATGATATACTAAAATTTGCCAGGAAATGGATGGATTTGGATAATATCCTCCTGAGCGAGGTCTCACAAACCCAGAAGGATAAACAAGGGTTGCACTCACTCATTAGTGGACTTTAAACAAAAAGCAAAGCATGTCCAAGCTGCAAACCACAACCACTGAACAGCTTGGGATCTACACACCTTGGACCAGCACCTTAGAGCCCATTCCCCCAGAGAAACACCTGACCCAGTCTTGATGTTGGGGTGAGGAAAGTGGATCTGCCTGGAGTGGATGCTGAACAAGGCCACCTTGGGACCTTGGGACTCCTGCCTTGCTGGGGAGGAGATAAGGAGATGGGGAGAAGAAAGAGTGACTGGAAGGGGCGGGAGGGGGAAGGGAGTTTGAACGAGGATATACATGGATGAAAAGTATGACTGTATTCATAATAAAAATGTGTCTCACTAGAAAAAAAATCTGGCTTTGTTAGAAATAAATACTCCATTTCTTCCATCAGTTCTTGCCAGTATGAAATACACACCTGGGCTCACTTCTAATTTCAACCTTCTCTGGGGAATGTTCAGCTTTCTACAAATACATTACATGGGAAGGTAGCCTGCTTTTCTGAAGGACTCAGATCCTTGACAAAGTCTTCACCCATCAGCTGTCAAGATATGACCCACACAGTAGAATGGTGTGCCAGTATTCACAATCCTGAGCAATGCAAATAGTTGGCAAATTTTTAAGTTCTGTTTTTTTTTTTCTTGTATCCTGTCTTATTCATATCTCCCTTTCTTGTATCATCTCTGTGCACGAGCCCTGGAAGACTGTACATGTGTTCTTCCAGGGAAAGTACAGCAAATTATGAACATTCCCTTCTGGACATTTTCTTTGGGTTTTCCTTCCAGAAAGTGAGCAATCGTGTCAAACAACCATGCTTTTGGAAAGCAAGACCTACAAATTCTTTCAAGTGTTAACTATGTTTTCAGTAGCATGTTGTGTTAGACCACAACTTGGAAAGATTTGGGAGAGGTTTTCAAAGATTGCTGTAAACTAACATATAATCTCGGAGTACAATCCTCATATCTACATAGCAAAAAATACCACTGAAATAATTTTATCATAAAATGTCTTGCCTGTCAACCTCAGCTGTATTTTTGATAGACAAATACTCCCTTAATCTTAACCTCTAAAACATTATTGTATTTTTTCTTTTTACTTTCTTAAACTGTTTCAGAAAAATAAACATTTAAATTCCACAATTTTATTATCTTTAAATATGCATATCAAATTTCATAAATAACTAAGTCATTTAGAATATGTATTTTTTGTCTTCTGATATGCTACGTAACTATCAATGTCTACTCCAGCTTAGTGTTTTTAGTAAACTCACTCTATATTGGCAGTCAGTTTTTTAAAAATTTATTTCCTATTTATAATAAACTGCTAATATTCTTCTAAGTCATTCTTCTTAAGCAGATCAATTTGAGAATAACCTAAATCACAAGTAGTATAATTTTTTAAAGGATTAAGGTAATAAATAAAACTAATAAATGTCAGACAAACTTATACCCCCCCATTTTAACCAGTTAAAAATATTTGTAATAAACATAAGATTATTCTCTTACAATCAATAAAGATTGAGAGGGAGCACATAAGCTATATCTCTAAAATCTGAATTTTTCAGAAGCTTTTACCAGATTAATCATTAGTCTACTTGTATAATAAGGGGCCCTAAGCAGAACAGTGTAGATGACAAAACAAGATGGCTAGCATGGCCTCTCTGACACTAACACACAGGATCGTCAATAGTATTCATATTCTAGATGATCAGACTGTGACCTACTTAGGTGACTGAGGACTTCAAAAGCTGAAACATATTCTACAACACCAAGCTAAAACGTTAGCACCTTTGAACTTTGAACTAGTCCTTAAGTTATTTTTTAAATTATGATTAGTTTCTGATGGGGGCAATGATTTCTCAGTGGACTATCAAACAAGAACAGAAGACATAAAGGAAAGCATATTTACTTATACTACTATGTGCTTGGCACACTGTACTATCATATCCATAATCTAATAAAGAAAAACTGCCCAGAGTGCCCTTGTCAGAGCTCAACAGTAGCCAGCAGTTGTGCTCTGTGTATCTTGGTATCTATCAAACAAAGTAGCTTATAGGCCCTGTGTCTTTCAGTTTATAAGATGAAAAGAAAAAAAAAAAAAAAAAAAAAAAAAAAAACCCTGCATTTCCATTGTGTTGTTTCCTTTAGATTTTGCTTTTTTTTGTGTGTGTGTGTGAAAGCATGTATGTATATAATCAATGTGTACTATGAGAATTACCAACAGATCATTTAAACTTTAGATATCAATTTATTTCAGAATACATTTGTTTTGTTTACCAATAAGTCGAAAACTTCAGAATAGGTGGCATGGTTGTCAACATAAGAGTAAATTGGACATATCCTTATGATGATATTTAAAATTTCTCTCCCCCAGTAACCTAATTAATCAAACAAGATATAAATAATTGCCCTCTTTCATCAACAATGATGCCAATAAAAACAAAAACAAGTTGATCATTAATCCTTGCTTTCTCTGGCAGCTATCCAAGCATGGCTCTAAACTGAAGTGGCTTGTGCTGTGATTAATCTGAAAATGTTCATGTTTAGTCAAATAGAAGAAGACACAAATTAAGGTCTGTTATGATTTAAATGTCATGCAGCCACTGTAGGCTCATGTGTATGAACACCTGGTCCCTAGCTCTTGGTGCTGCTTTGGAAGATTGTGCAACCTTGAGTTAGAGCCTTGCTAGAGCAAGTGAGTCACTGGGACAACCTCCCCCCGCCAGGTTTTATGCCTGGCCCCAATTTCCCCTCACTCTCTAATACCTGAGTGTGGGTTTAATGTGCCCACTCCTACCACCATGCCTCTCCTGCCTGCTAACATCTTCCCAGCACACTGAACTATATCTGGAACTGTAACACAGGATAAGTGCTTCCCCTCTAAGTCACTTCTGGCATATTTTATCACAGCAAGAAGAAAGAACTGAGATAAGGTATATAAGAAACAAATTAACACCAATAATGGGGGCAAGTGGCTTAATTTTGAAATTCAAAAATTTAAAAAAGAACCCACATCTTTAATCTTTGGTCCTAATAGACTTTTCTTCTCTTTACAGGTGAAGATCATTTCACAAAAGTTAGAGATAGCAGTGACATGAAGTATAAGATCAAATAAGCTATCAAATCTTCAGTTTCCCTGAAAGCCACCTCTTATCACTTATAATAAAGAAATAAACACCACGGCTAAAGATTGGGGCAAAGTAGCCACAATTGTTGGTGTCATTTTTGTCTCTCTGATTTCTAATTGTCTTCCTAGAATTTTAGCCCCTATCTTTTATCATGAAATATGAGTTTTAAGTATGTGAGCGCGTGCTTGTGTGTACAAACACAGTGTTTCCTTTTCACCTTGAAAAGTCTTAAGGATTCTATTTGAAGCACATTGCACAATGTACCTAGTTAATAATTATGAATAAAGGAATAAGTAATTGTCACTTTTTAATTCCACCTCTAAGAGAAACTAAAGCAAGGGCTTTGGTACACGTAGGATGCTTGGAAGGAAGAGAAAAGCAGTAAATATCTAAGAGAGCAGGTAAAGGGATAAAATCAAATAAACTTGAGTTGGGCAAGGAGGGCTTCTGAGTAAATATCTCTAGATAATGATGTGAGAGTAGGGCGTCTACCTGATGACCCCAGACACCCACTTCAGCACAGTTAAACGTCCTGAATTTCAGGCTGAGAGTTCTACACCTTTCTGGAAAACTAGAAAAGGGATCAGCTGAGCTGCCCAGCTTTGGCAGAAGCTGCCATTGCACTTGGGATGGTTCACAGGAATATTGATGAAAACCCAAGATGAGCAGATCACCTAAAAACCTGCTAATAAAATGAACCTCAACTATGTTTAAAATGACATTATATTTGAGGCAAAACTAAATGTAATCAAAATCCATTGCCTTTTAAAATATGATGTTGCTTTTGATCTCGTTATTTTATCAATCAAACTCTTTGATGATCAGCAAAGCTTCTAGTTCTTGGGCTTTCTCGGTTTAATCCTTTCTACTTTTTCATCTCATCATCCCTCACATTTCCCAACACCAACCGTTGTCCTCAGCTACACTGAAGCTTCCCCTTTTCCTACCCATGACACACTGCTTCCTGATCTAATAGAATTGAAGACAAAAACCATATCAGGTATATTCTTATATGCTGCATTAAAAAGAGTAACTTTTCTTCTAAGAAAATATTTGAAATGAGGAAGATATTTTCTGCTCTGTATTTTAATAATATTTTCTTGGTCATTTCACTTAAACTAAATTGAGAAGGGATATAGGGCAGGAGCCAAAGTGAGAATTCACTTGGCCATATTCGTAATACCTCACACGGAGTTGGGTGGCAATAACTTAGCTTCAGTGATAGTGCTGTGAACAAAGAGAGGAATATACTGGGGACCCAAAGGAGTAGAATGGTATTTGCTAATGCATTCAGGGTGTTACTTAATTAGAAAAGAATAAAACAACTTCAACCCGAAGCATGAGGGCTAAATAGGATGTAGTAATGCTTACTTATATGAGAAATTCTTCTGTTGTACTTTATATGACTATGTAAACATGCATATATGATGCCTTTTAGAAAGCTTAGAGCTACAGAGTACTCTGGATTATAAACTGGGGCAGGGAGAAAAAAACCAAAAATTGATGAGAACAATTGAGGAAATATTAGGATGTTGATGGTATTTTAAGCTATAGAAATAGATCTTAAACATATAGGATCAACATATATGGGAAGGAGATGAGACTCCTTGGATTAGGTCCCCTAATTTTTAGTCAGGTGGAAGATGGAGAATCAGCAAAGGAGATTGAAGTTAGTGATACAGCAAAATCAAGAGAGAAGCTAGTGTTACTGAAATGAATAAGCTATTCCAAACGGTCAGTTATGTTGAATACTTAAGTGCTGCTAAAAAACTGAGTAAGAAAGGACCATAATGGTCATTGGATCTAAGTACACTAGATCAGGTTACCTTTGCAGGTGAGCTGGTCAGTTTGAATTATTACTCTAATGTTGTTGGCTGTTTTTTACTCTTTTGGGGGGTCTGTCACTCAGCTCCCCCCTCAAAAATCATACACACACACACACACACACACACACACACACACACACACACGCGCACACAGAGAGAGAGAGAGAGAGAGAGAGAGAGAGAGAGAGAGAGAGAAAGAAAGAAAGAGAGAGAGAGACTTATTCTTAAGTATAAATGCCCAGCCTAAGTTTGGCTCTTTTCTAGCCAACTTTTCTTAAATTATCCCTTCTGCTTTTGCCTCTGGGCTTTTTTCCTTTCCTTACTTCTGTGATCTTACTTTCACTTACTCCATGGCAGATCTCGTGGTTGAGTGGCTGGGCCTGGATGTTCTCCTCCTCCTCCTCTGGATACTTCTCCTCCCTGATCTCTCCTTCTATTTTCTCCACCTGCCAGCCCTGCCCCCTCTCCCTCTACTGCCTTGCTATTGGCCATTGATCTCTTTATTAAGCCAGTCAGGTGTTTTAGACAGGCAAAGTAGCACAGCTTTACAGACTTAAATGCTGCATAAACAAAAGTAATACACCTTAATATAACATTCTACAACACTCTAACTTTATTTAGAATTCCTTAGGGTATGACTGTGGGGGTGTTTACTGAGTTTCACTAAGAAAGGAAGACCACTTTCAGTGTGTGTGACATCATGTAAGAGCTGGGATTCTAGACTAAATTAAAATGGGGAAAAATGCAAACTGAATATCAGCGTTCACTTCTCTTTGGTATCTGGCTATAGACATGATATATTTCATGTTTCTGCTCCTATGACTTCCTCACCATGATGGGTCACGTCCCCTCAAACTGTGAGCTAAAATGATCCTTTCTCTCCCTTAATCCAATTTGTTGGATATTTTGCTATAGTATCAAGATAAGCACCTAACAGTGAGAAGGCTTAGGAAGAAAGTATGATTGGTATGAATGGAAGTATGTCTTGAGAGTCTTCCCTCTGTACCTCCTCTGTGGATATAAAGTTACTTTGGAAGTGGTTATTTCTGTTACTGAGTGATGCTGATGTATCTATGTCAGGTTTGATTTGATTTCCTGGTGATTTTTTTTTTTTTTTTAACCTCAAAGTGGGATTTAGTCACTTTCTAAGCACAAAAATTATCCACTTTGCTGCTGCCACTTTCAATAGCAACCAAGCTCTTCAACTCTGAATCATTTGCAAGACTATGCAAACTGACATCTGGGGCCCTCAAAGTTCATCCAAACATATACAGCCTGTTGTTAGGTACAATATACCCATCACATTCCAATTATTCACTACAGTTTTTTGTTGTTGTTGTTGTTGTTGTTGTTTGTAGTTTTTTGGCAAGGTCTCAGTCTGGCCTTAAACTCACTAATAATGAATGACCTTCAGCCTTTGATCTTCTTGACCCTACCCTCCTTTTTCCTGACTGCAGGGAGTAGAGATGTATGCCACCATATACTGTTTTATGTGTTGCTGGAGACTAGATCTGGGTTCCTGTGTGTGCTAAGCAAGTACTCTACTAGTTGAATTAAATCCCCTCCTTATTGCAAGCATCCTCCTAGAACTTCCTAGTCATGTAGGCTTTAAGATGAAATACAACTTGAAAACTCAATTATTAGCCTTCTGCCTTTAAGTCAGCAAGGGTTCAGTCACAATGGGAAGATATTGATGGGATACTGTGATTACACTTTACACTAGAGGTTCAGATCTTTTCTGTAGAGTCAGGGGAAAAATCAGAGATTTGCAGGTCATAGAGCCTGACAGTCACTCATTGCTTTTATAGTGCAGAAAGAAAAGAAGCCACAGCCAGCAACAAGTTGGAATGATCATGATCTGAAAACTATGATAAAAATGACAGGAAGCTTAGAGAACTCTGTGTCTACTTTGTCTAGGCCTACACAAGAATGGGAGCTTCTAAAGACATGAGCTTCCAGAGGGAAGTGGGATGAATAACAAGGAAGAAAGAAACAGATGTTCTAAAGCACTAATTCAGAGTTGGTGGGTGCCAGCTGGAAAAACCAGCAAGTTTATCTTGCTCACAGAGTTTTCAGAAAGGGAGAGCTGAGAGGCCTGTGGGGAGATGTCTCAGTATGGTTACTACTTATGGGATGCTTTGTGGGGCCCAGAGCAACTTGACCACACAACTGCCGTTGCAGGCTTAATAAAAGCCATGCTTATCATTCTTATCCTCTGTATAGTTCTGTATAGTTATTGTTAACTCTTCCACATTTTAAATTCTTTTTACTGTGGTTTTTTTTTTTTTTTTTTTTTTTTGATAAATACAAAATAAAGAAGGAAAAAAAAAAAAAGCCAAAGAGATAGCCTGCTCTTGCTGGCAACACCCAATGGTACCAGGAAGGGCCCACAAGTAGATTCCATCCAGGGAGGAGCCAGCACCCAAGGGAAAATACCTAACATTCCAAACATTTTTTCATGGGAAAGGGACAGATAGTCTCTAAGTATACCTGCTGATCTGCTGATTTAGGTAAACCTTAAGAACCATAGCTAAATGTTGAAACACCCCTAGAATTCAGAGCAGCCAATGAGTTCACAACATGTACCCCTAGCCCGAGCTTGGACCAATCCTAGGACTGTAACTCTGAAACTCTGAAGCACCTAGAGCCCTTCCCCCAATAAAGACTGTAATAACTGAATCTCAATCACCCAGAGACCACAAGAGACAGAGATGTCGAAATGCAGCAGTATGGTTGTCAGCAAGATACAAGCCTAGGCAAGGAACATGTTCCCCGCATCACACCCCATGAATGTGGTGCAGGGAAGAGCCCAGCACCCGAAGTTACACAAGCTTTCTATAGGCAAGGACCACAAGGCAGGTTTACTTGGGGTCAAGGCTGCAGGTGTGCTCTCCAGCTTCACATTCCTGGACCCCACCTGGGTGGTGTGGCTGGCAGGTTTTTACTGCCTGAGGGGTGGACCATCTAGGTGTCCTTAGATAGGCTTAGCTCATTCTTTCTTGGAACTCGGGAAGCACCTGCCAGGAATGTGAAACTGAACTCTAGTTTAGTACAAAATGGCCACTAGAATACAAAATGGGATTTCTTGAACTAAGTTTACTCTTCAAAAACCCTTGCCTCATGCTCAAGGTCACTTCTACCCCACTGCTAAATTGGACAGATGGAGTGGCCCAAGCTAGTTTGTCAATAAAGAGAGTCTTTGCTCTTGCATCAGATTGGTCTCTTGTGTGTGTGTGTATGTGTGTGTGGGGGGGGGTGGTTCTGGACTCTGGGCACAACAGCTTCTGGTGGCAGTCTAGAAACCCTGAAGTCTTTAGGGTCAATATCTGGGGGGAAGTCCTTGAAATGGAGCAGAAGCAGGCAACGCTAAGCACCCAGCAGTGCTGTGCACATGTACATCACCATCTCAACCCCTGTGAACACAACGGCCACTGCTCTTTCAAAAACTCCTAGTTTCATAAGATTGTCCTCTCTTAGTAATGCCCAGCTGGATGTGTAAGGGCTAAGGAGAATCTAGGAGAACAGTTCTCAGTTTAATAAAGTTGGCAGTAGAAAGAGCACATTAGACTTCTCTTTCTTTGAGCCTCCACATGCATTTGAGGTAGAAGGAGATTTGTTGTAGCATCATGTGACTGTTGCATAGTAAAATCTTTCCTGAGCTGAGGACTCCTATGGAAAAAAGACCTTTGAAACAGAAATAAATAATGCAAAGAAAGAAAGTGATTGTTTTTCCTTCTCTTGAAAACACTGAGATTATATCATCAGCCATTTGTTTTGCTAGGACAGAGTTAATCTATCTCACCTTTTAGATGTGGGGCTGAACTTACCTTCTTATTTGTGGAGTGGTTTTTTTTTCCCATTCTTTCAGTACTAGCTTAGGAAGAATCAAAGAATATAACTTTTAGGAGCTATTAGACATGGATCCTATTTTTTTTCTATTTATCTTAGTTTTTTATGTATTTGCATGTAAGTACACAATGTCTGCAATGCCTACAGAGACTGTATAGTGCCTGTGATACCTGGGTTATTGGCAAGTTGGGCCCGGGGCCTGGAGACTGAAAGAACACAAGATTGCTTCTGGATCATTCGTGAAGGTACAATGCTGAATGTCGTTTGCTGAGACTTGGGATCAGACTTAAATACCTGGGGCAGAGCACAGGTGGAAATTCCCCAGGTGGCTGGAAATTACTGACTTGTGTCAAATGACTTAGGCTCATCTGTTCTAAGTTAAACTCATCTGTTCTAACCCCTACATGCAGAAAACCAGAAACTTACTGAAACTGGGTGTAAAGCACAGAATATACAGCCAGCAATTCACAGGCCTTTGCCTCATGGCTCAGAATGCAGGTAAAGGTCATGCAGGGGACTACAAGTAGGAATCAGATTCCATGTCACTGAAGTGACAGAGATTTTTCAGGCCACCGTGTGTGTGATAAGAACTAAACTAGGTCCATTGTAAGAGCAGCCAATGCTCTTGAAGACTAAAACATCTCATCGCTACAAAACCCAAGTCTATCTTTTCTTAACTAAGGTCATAAGGTCATAACCTTCTCATCTTAGTTTCCCCTAGACATTTTATTGGTTTATTTATAGAAAGGCCTCTGATAACATTAGAAATTAATTTTTGCATAAGCTGTTAAGCACTATGATTCATTTCTTAATCCATATCATACTGATTTGGGGTTATTTGTTGTAAAGACTGGGCTATAGACTTTGGTACAGTTGAAGAATTACTAGAGTAATAGGGCAAAACAAGTGAATTGGGTACTAAAAGAATGTCTTCTTAGTAAGGCTTCTATGGATGTCAGTAATTGCATTTTCTTGTTACATAAATAAGTTAAATAAATAAAATTATTGACATAAGATATAAAAATGACATGGCTGGGGCCGGTCAGCAGCTAAGAGTGCCTCTCCCTCTTCCAAGAGACATTCATTTGGCTCCCAGTACCAGCATAGGGTATCTCAGAGCCATGGGCAACTTCAGGGAATCTGATACCCTCTTCTGGCTTCTGTGAGCACATGCACACACAGATATACAAATTTATACATAAAAATAAATCTTAAAATAAAATGGTGAATGAGTGAGATTCTGTATAAATGTGTATTATTGACATAGGTATGGCGTGTTAAAGACCAATGCCTCAGACTTATGGGAATGGAAATCTTCCTCCTACAGTGAGGTCTGGATAGGTGGAAAAGATTTTCTTGAGTCTGAGTGCTAATATCGACAGTTTGTACAGAAATTCACCCCCTATATGTTCATGGGTTAAAGACTGTTCCCTTACAGACAGTGCACAGTTGTGGAATATTATTTTAACTAGGCAAAGATGTGTAACATTTGTTTATGCTGCGGAATATTACTTTATCTGTGTAAAGGTGTGGTACTTTTATTTATGCTACATTTGTTTAATGGTGTAAGGATGTGTGTTTAATTATATAAAGATATGTTACATTTGTTTCACTTTGCCTGCCCAAGGCACCTGATTGCTCTAATCGAGAGCTGAATGTCCAATAGCTAAGTAGAAAGAGGATAGGTGGCACTAGCAAGCAGATAGAATAAAAGGAGTAGAAATATATGAAGTCTAAACTTTCTGAACCATAGGGTCTAATGTCGGGACCGCAGACCCACAGAAACACGCAGAGTTTTGTATTAATTACATGCTGTTTGGCCTATGGTTCCAGCTTATTGCTAGCGAGTTCCTGCATCTTAACCCATTTCCATTAATCTGTCTTACCATATAGCTCATGGATTACCTCTTTCTTTACATATTGCTTCTTGGGCAGCTGGATAGCGTATTTCCTGACTCTGCCCTCCTTTCCTTGTGTCTATGCTTGGATTTCCTACTTGCTTCTAATCTGCTCTGCCAGAGGCCAAAACACTCCCTTTATTAACCAATGATATCCACAGCATACACAAAGGTATCCCACATCAAAGCAAGTCCCAAAGAAAAAAAGAGGAATGAGAAAAGAAGTAGAGGAGAATGAGAGAGATGCCTGGGGCAAGACACCAGGCAGATGCCAGCCAGATATAGAGAAGCAGTGAAAGTCAGATATACAGAAAAAAATCTTTAAATAGCCCCGAGGCAAAAGGTAGATAAAGAGAAACAGGTTAATTTAAAACAGCCAAAAATGAGCTTAAGCTGGGCCAAACATTCATAACTAATAATAAGTCTCTGCATCATGATTTGGGAGCCAGTTGGTAGCCTTAAAGAAAAAAGCCTGGTACAGTGCACCTGCCAAAATTAGCTAAATATACATTCTTGCTCAGCTACACTGCAAACCTGGTCTCCTTGTTCAATTGTCTGCAAGAATCTCACTTTCTTGTTCAACTGTATATAACGAACATCTGAACTTCTGAGGTGTTGTGGCTTCTCTGTAGAGAGCCCAGCTTTTCTGTAGCTGTGGTTCTCATTTCTTCATTCTCTTACTGTCCTAGTTAGGCCAGTTACTAGAACTGTGCAAAGGTAGGCAAGAATGGCATAACATTATACAGAAAAAGAAATCCTATGTATTGTGTGACTAATACCCCCACCCCCAGAATAAAAATCTGTGGAGGGCTAAGAATGGCACAGGGACTAAAGTTATTAGTAAGTTTTAACAACAAGGGCTTTTAAGAAGATTCAAGACTAAGTAGATCAAGGGTCTAATACAATTTCAATCAAAATCCATATAAAGTTAATTTTTGTGGATATAGACAGCTTATTTTAAGTGTTAAATGTAAATCAGAAACTCAGCTAAGTCATTCTTTAAAATAGACAATATGAAAATAATTACTCTGGCTGACAGTGGGGCTTATAAAAGGATGCATCCATAAAAGCAGAGTGGTAAAGTAACTAGAAAAAAACTCAGAAGAGCAAGAAGTAGAGCCATACAAATATACCCCCAATTTTGAGACAGCTATACAAGAAATTCAATGAAATTATATTGAAGGAAAAATTTAATTTCAAATTTTTCTTATAGTACTTTATTTATAACATATCCTTAAAATAATAAAATTATAAAAATGGAAACTAGGTTAATGATTGTGCCTTAGGAAGGTAGCTCTTTTTTATGGAAGTATTGCACAAAAGATTCTGAATGTAACTTTGTGTGTGTGTGATGATGGAATAATCAGCACATTGTTATAAAACTGCATAGACACACAGTATGGCTGGAGATTTGGCTGAGTATAGTAGTGATGAGTGTTCTAAGTCCCCCAGTTGGGTAGCACTGAAACAAATAAAAACAAAACCTAACCTTTTAAAACCAGGAAAATCTGCAGAGGCTCACTAAACTGCATCAGTGTCAACCTTTTTGTGTGACTGTCCTATAGTTGATCTTGAGCCATCCTGCTCTGCTTTACGGTTGTCTAAAATAAAATAAAATGTTTTTAAAGTAAGAAAAAGAAATGCTTTAATGTTCATAACCTTTGGTTCACTTTATCAGGGAAAGTCCTGAAAGTTTCCAAAGGCCATAGTGTGGAAGGTCACATGATGAAAGTGCTAGCGATATTATGAATGAAAGTTATAGCTGTAAAATATATATCCAGTTAATCAAAATAAACTACTTCCATAGCTGATCTTCACCTATAGTTATGCTCTAAAAACATGATTTTAAAAGAAGTTGTAAGAGAGTCTAATACTTAAGAACTCTATCAAATTAAAGCATGACATTTTGTGAGTAATAACCCAATACATCATTATGAAATAAACACCATGTCATAAGACAGCAAATGGAGGTTATTAGTGATATCTCTAGCCACTTATTTTTCCTAATTTATACAAACTTTTAAAATGTAAGAATAGTTCTAGCAAAAAAAATTGGAAATTATCTCAGCCCAATGAATGTACACATAACATAAATAGTATTTGAAATCTCTACATGAGGACTGAAAGTTGAATCTAATTTTCACTCCCTCTGAGCTAAAAAAAACCTGCTGATGAAAACAAAATTTTTATTAGAACAGATTATAGTTAATAGTAGCTTCCCATTAGCTAAAATATCTAAGGTTCAAGAGACAAAATAGAGAACTTCATTCAACAAAAACTAAAGCCCGAAGAGAAGTCAGATATAAAAACAAGGCATGCCTCATAGATTCCAAGGGGTTCTTGTTTGAGGAGTGATGATTGTCAGTACCTGTCAAGATTTGTAACAATTCTAATTTTACTATTAATACTAGAAAACTAAACCTTCTTTAAAGGATGTGTAGTTGGTTGTTCTACTCTTTTTCTCTTTTGGAGGATCTACTACCCAGCTCCCAAATAAATGCACTGAGTCTTATTATTTCTTATAAACGTCCAGCCTTAGCTTGGCTTATTTTTAGCTAGCCTTTCTTAACTTAAATTATCTTATCTATCTTTTGCCTGTGGGCCTTTACCTTTCTCTATTTCTATATTCTTTTCTTTACTTCTTACTCCACAAGACTTGCTGTGTATCTGGGTGGCTGTCCCCTGGAGTCCTCCTCCTTATCCTGCTCCTCCTTGATCCCGCTTACCAGATTTTTTTCTCAGATTTATTCTCTCTGCCTCCCAGCCCTGCCTTTCCTTTCTCTCTGTCCAGCTATTGGCTGTCAGCTCTTTATTAGACCATCAAGTGTTTAGACAGACAAAGTAACACAGCTTCACAGAGTAAATCAAATGCAACATAAAAGAATGCAACACATCTTTCCATCATTAAAACAAATGTTCCACAGTATAAAAAAATGTAACACATCTTAAAATAATATTCCACAACAAGGATCCTGTAATTTATTATCTTTAAATTGGGGTGGTGCTCATGAATGAATTAGAAACTCTGTGTTAACTTCATTTTAAGGTCATCTGAAAGGAAGGGAGAGAATTCAGGTATCCCTACATCACAGTGATTGTATGTACCTTCTTCCAGCCAATCCCAACTTCCGTTAGAGTTAGAGATTAAATTGTCATATTGCTGATTGACCCAGAGCTCTGAAGAAACAGACAGGGTAGTAGCATCAAGTATTTCCATAATATTTACACAGAGACATTTTCTTCTGATGAAGTTATGCCACGAGACAAGCACCAAGAAGCACAATCTGGTCTAACATGCACAGATTACACTGGAGAATGCCTGGCATGGGGGAACATCAGAAGACAAGTTGGCTAATTACGAGCACTAATAAAATGGTAGAAAATGGAAAGCACATACAAAAGTATTTGTTAAGATACATTTCTGTTAAGTAGTCCAAACTGGTCTTAAACTCATTGTAATACTCCTGTTTTAGCCTCCTGAATTATGGGATCACAGGCATGATCCACTTCATGGGCCACAACAGATATTTTCACATACCTGAATTGTTATAAGTCAAAGGGGGGTATATTGTCTAATTTTGAGAAACAGTTGGCAGATATGCATTTGAATCATTTATTTTGCAAATAAAAGAACAATCATTTAATATTCTTTGGAAATAATTATGGATGTCAACACACAGTATTTACATAGACTGATTCAGAATAGATATTATCTTCTAGTACGTATCACAGATGCACTAAATGTGTAGCACCAAGTGAGAGATGGCTTGCTCATGATATAAGGAAACACCTTAATCAGTTGTGACATTAAGATAAATACCTTGGTTCCTTTTTTAACATTAAAAATACATTCTATTCTACTTCCAACTGAGTGAGCAAGTTGCATTTTATTTTTTATCTATAAGAATAGAAGCCTGTCTTTGCAGAAAATCTGATTCAATCTTAGTTGAAAACTCTTTTCAATGACAGCATTTGAATATCAGGTTGACCTTTTATCATGTCTGTGATGGAGAGACAGACCCCTTCTTGGCATATGAAAAGGAGCCAATACATCTTACTGTGCAACGTTCTCAGCATCTCTTGCAAAGTGTTAAGTTATTGGGAGAAATATAATTTTTAAAAGTTTTAGACAAATGAACTAAACTTGTAACAACAGATGTTTAAATTTCCCTGAATTTTTCTGTTTGTATACAGAGGAAAAGGGCTACAATGAGGAAAAAAAAACAATTTCCCCAGGACTTTAATGGCTGCAATACACTAAACAGCAATGCCACACATGGCTAAAACCTTGGTCTTTTAGTTTTATGCTCATTCCTACAGAAGTTCCCCAACCTTTATCTGGGAATTTTATCATCCTAACCAAATTGTACCTAGATAAAACCCAAACTACCTCAGGGTTCCAAATGCTTATAACAACTGCCAGTTGTGGTTATATATTAAATATTTAATTTAAAATAGTCTGGAATATCAGAGGACAGAATTACCTACAGCCAAGCCATGAAGCCATGCCTTCAATCCCAGCACTCAGGAGACAGAGATCTCTGTGAGTTCTGTGGATCTCTGTGAGTTCAAGCTCAAACAGTGTGAGGCAGTGATGGCACACACTGCTAGTCTCAGCACTTGGAAGGCAGAGGCAGGAGGATCTCTATGTTCAAGGCCAGTCTGGTCTACAAAGAAATTTCCAGGACAGCTAGAACTATTACACAGGAAACCCTGTCTCAACAAAACAAAACCAAAAGGCTGGAAAGATGTCTTCTGATATTTTAGACTAGTTTTATTAAATATACAATATATCACCACAAGTTGTAATATTTCCAAGAACATGGGCACTCATATCCCACTGATTCAGACATCTTTTAACAGCTGGCAACACAGTGTCACTTTTGCCTACATGTTAAAAGCACATAGCTCCACAACTATAGGAACAGGCTATGAGGAATCTTCATATGTAACACTAATTAAATGCAATAAAATGATCCACATATTCAGTTAGCCATCTTCAATAACTTAGATGTTAGATCTCAGAGACCCATGCTATAAGCCACCAACAAACATGTTTTTCTATTGATTTGTTCCTTGAACTCTGAAGTAATTAGATCTAACTGCATAGTTGAGATAAAATTTGTCAAAATAGGTGAAACCATAAATAGACAACTCAAAAAACAGAAATGAAATAATAAACAGTGCAAATATTTATATTATTTTCCCTAAGTCATCTACAGGCTGACAAAAAAGGGCAATTATAAAATGTCCTAACCACTGCTACTTCAGAAACTGTCAGATTGCTAGATCTACAGCCAGAGGCCATTGTACACAGGCGAGAACATAAGTCATCCCAGTGTCACAGTCACAGAGGCTAAGATAACAAGGTGTTTTGTTTTTCACAGATATGATTTTCTAAACTTATTCTCTTTGCTTAAATTTATTTATATTTCTCGTGTGTGTGTGTGTGTGTGTGGTGTATATATTAATGTATGGACATGCTGGGAACTGAACTTGGTTCCTTGAAAGAGTATCAAGTACTCTTAGCCACTAAGCCATCCATCCAACTCTTTACTATCTTGTAGTGATTTCAAACCTACAGAAATTATAGAGTAATAAAAACAGTCATATGCTATTCTAATACAATCTCATAGTATTTTCCAAATACCAATACTTCACCAAGGTTAGTCGATATTTTTTTTTGTCTACACATATAGTAGTAATTTCCAAAGGTAATAGTTACTGATGTGAGATTCCTGTGCCCCTAAATACCTTAGTGTACCTTCCCCATAACATAAAGACATTGGGATTTCTAGAAAGTATAACAGAATGACAGTGAGCATGCTTTCCCACATTTCTGTGGAGTTTCTACTTTTCTCTTAGTATTTAATATGAACCTTTTAAAGATACATCCATAGTTGCTTTGATTTGCATTTCTCTGATGGCTAAAGATGATGAGCACTTTTTCAAGGACCTTTCAGTCATTCATAATTCTGCTGAGAATTCCCTTTTTAGTTCTGAACCCCATCTTTTGATTGGGTTATTCAAGGTTTTGGGCTCTAGATTCTTGAGTTCCTTATATATTTTAGAGATCAATCCTCTATCACTTGTAGGGTTGGTGAAAATCTTTTCCCATTCTGTAGGCTGTTGTTTTGTTCTATTGACAGTGTCCTTGGCTTTCCAGAAGGTTCTCAGTTTCAGGAGATCCCACTTATTGATTGTTGATCTTAGTGTGTGTGTCATTGGTGTTATACTTAGGAAGCAGTCGCCTATGCAATTCATAGAAGTGTATTTCCCACTTTCTTTTCTATCAAGTTCAAAGTGGCTGGGTTTATGTTGAGGTCTTTGATCCACTTGGATTTGAGTTTTGTGCAGTGTAATAGGCTTGGATCTATTTGCATTTTTCTACACACTACCATCCAACTATGCCAACACCATTTGTTAAATATACTATCTTTTTTCCATTGAATATTTTAGGCCTCTTTGTCAAAGATCAGGTATTCATAGGTTTGTGGGTTTATGTCGGGATCCTCAATTCTATTCCATTGATCCACAAGTCTGTTTTTATTACTGTAGCTCTATAGTATGACTTGAAGTCAGGGATGGTGATGCCTCCTAAGGTTCTATTGTTGATCAAAATTGTTTGACACTCCTGGCTTTCCTGTTATTTCAGATGAAATTGAGTATTGTTCTTTCAAGGTTTAAAAAATATTGTGCTGGGATTTTGATGGGCAGTGCATTAAATCTGTAGATTGCTTTTGGTAGAATTGCCATTTTTACTATGTTGATCCTACCTATCCAGGAACATGGGAGAGCTTTCCATTTTCTGATATCTTCTTCAATTTCTTCCTTTAGTGATTTCAAATTTTTGTCAAATAGATCTGTTACTTCTTTGGTTATAGTTACTCCAAGGTGTTTAATACTATTTGCAGCTATTACAAAGAGTAATTTTTCCTTTATTTTTTTTTCAGACCTTCTATCTTTAGTGTATAAAAGGGCTACTGATATCTTTGAGTCAATCTGGTATCCTGCTTCACCTGACACATGTCAGACTGGCTAAGATAAAAGACACAAATGACAGCCTATGCTGGAGAGTGTGCAGAGCAAGGGGAACATTCCTTGATTGTTGGTGGGAATGTAAGCTTGTTCAGCCACTCTGGAATGCAGTATGGCAGTTTCTCAGAAAACTGGGAATCAATCTCCCCAAGGACCCAGCAATACCACTTCTGACTGTATACCCTAAAAACGCACAGTTGCACTCCAATGACATTAGCTCAACTATGTTCATAGCAGTATTGAAATAGCAAGAACCTGGAAACAACCTAGATGCCCCTCAACTGAAGAATGGATTAACAAACTGTGGTACATCTACACAATGGAGTACTACTCAGCAGTAAGAAAAAATAATATCCTAAAATTTGCAGGCAAATTGATGGATTTGGAGAATATCCTCTTGAGCGAGATCTCACAAACCCAAAAGGATAAGCAAGGGTTGTACTCACTCATTAGTGGACTTTAAACAAAAAGCAAAGCATGTCCAAGCTGCAAACCACAACCACTGAACAGCTTGGGATCTGAACACCTTGGACCAGCACCTTGGATCCCACTCTCCTTAGAGGAACACCTGACTCAGTCTTGATGTTGCGGGGAGAAAACTGTATCTGCCTGGAGTGGAGGCTGAACTAAGTAATATTAGGACCTTGGGACTGCCTGCCACTTGCCTGGGGGGTGGGGTGGGGGAATGGGAAGATGTGGAGAAGAGAGAATGACCTGATGTGGTGGGAGGGGGAAGGCACCTTGAATAAGGATATACAAGGATAGAACGTGTGACTTCTTTTTTCATAATAATAAAAAAGAAAAGTAGTTTATAATTATGTAACTACATGGTTTTCTTTTTTAATTATTCACTTAATTAATGTATTTATATTTACTTTTTATAAATACCAGATATAAGTAAAATTCTAGTCATTTAAGAAACAACTATAAGAAAATAAATTTATTCTTTTAAAAAAAGATACGCCCAGAGATAATGTATCTGATTTTCATTGTACAGATTAACTCAAAGAGTTATCTTAACATGTTGAAGGTAGAAATATGACCTTATTTAATAAAATGATCATTGTAAACAAAAATAAGGATCTAAAAGTGATGTCATCTCACTTTTAGGGTAAGCCCTGAATACCAGGGCAGGGTCCTCAAGGGAAAAGTTGATGGAATTCAGGGATAGGAGAAAGTCTGTGTGAAGACCTAGGCAGAGGCAGGAGTTGCACCATCAGAGCTGCTCACTGAACAGAACCATAGCCACTGGATGGGATTCGAAGGGCTCTCACCTGTGCTTTCAGGAGGCACTGTGGCCATGACTATATCTTCCAGTGAGATTTCTGAACTCCAGACTATGGGAAAATAAGTTTCAGATTGTTTGTTTAAGTCTCCAGGTTTGTTATCCCAGCCCTGGGATGTGTTGTCAGCAAAACACTTCAGCCTCCACTGATGCTACTCACATGAGTCAGTTATGGAATTAGTCACAAAATAGTGACCTTTTCCTGTTTAAATATAAATTGACAGTCTACCAAAAGGAAGAACATTTCTGCTTTGGACTGACAGCTCATACTACTATTCAGTTACAATCAATTGCCTTTCAAAAGTTCTAGTTAAGTATAATTTCTATATAAAAAATTCACCCATTTTTACAGTGGATATATGATACAATTGCTCATATTCATGAATGACTGGCACTTCATAGCTGCTGATTCCTCTTCAACAGGTTCAATCAATCATGAATCTAAATTAAATATTTGGAAAAAAATTGCCTAGACCAGGCAGTCAGAACTCTAATTGTCTTTATTCCCTAGACAATGAGGTATAACAATTGTTTTCAAATTACTAACCCTGTATTAATATAAGAAGCCTACAGACCCCCGTAAAGTACATGGGAAGATAGTACTGCATGTAGTACACCATTTTATAAAAGAGATATGAGCATCTATAGAGTTTAGTATTTGTAAGCATCTTAGAAACACTTTCCTGTAGATGCTGAGGAATGACTGGACAATTTTTTGTTTTCCATACAGGTACCTATGACAGTGCTTGATTTATATATCAGTAAAAGTATGGGATAAGTGACAATAATAAAAGAATTATAGCAAAAAGCATAAAACTTATTAAAGACTTGTTTTTGCTCTTTTTCACTGAATGCCTTTACAGTGTGGCTAACCCCAGTTTGCTGAGAACATGGCTGGCTTTAGTTAAGTGACAGCATAGAATGGAAGAATGGGAATGAGAGAACTGATGCATTGTGCAAGGTCAAGACACTCAGTTTTCAGGTTTAAAAATCATCCCTTGGGCCTTTTCATGAGCTTTTGCTTGTGTTGGTGGAATGTGTCTGTGTTAACTTGTGTGCTAGTGTGCATGCCCACTTGCATGTGGAAACCAATACTTGACACTGGGTGTCTTCTCAGTCTCCCTCCATGTTATATTTTGTGTCAAGGTCTCTCACTGTAATTGGAGCTCTCTGATCAGTAGACTAGCTGGCCAGCAAGAGCCCAGGATCTGCCTGTCTCCACTCCTAGTGCTGGTATTCTAGGCACATGTTGCAATATCTGGATACTTTACATGGGTTCAGAAATCAAACTTATAAAGCACAATCCTAATTAATATTATCAATAAAAGCAAGAGTCAGATACTGAGGTAAAGACTAAAAGATCACAGATGCAGAGGAGCAGCCACAGGTAAGTCACTTCTCACCTCTCTGAATCCTCAGACTGGAAGGGGGCCTAAGATCCACCTGCCTTATAATTCCTGTCTCCACCTCCCCAGTGCTGGAATTAAAGGCAAATGCAACCACTGCTGTTTCTCTTTTAGACTGATTCAATCTCGTGTAGCTCAGGGTAGCCTTGAATCCCTGAATTTTCTGTTTCCTCCTCCTAAGTGCTGGAATTGAAGGTGTGTGTCACTGCTGCCTGACCTCTAAGGCTAACTAGTGGGTAGCCCTGCCCTCTGATCTCCAGGAAATCTTTGTCAGAACACAAACAAAGCATCACACAACATCTTCTTCTGTAATGGAAGCACTTTACTAAGTAAGCCATTTCCCCGGGACCCTCTTTATGAACTTTTAAAAGAATAACCACCCTCAAAAAATCATATTGCACTATAATCTTGGCAAGAAAAACATCTGTTCATTCTAAATGAATTGAAATACATGTGTTATTTTTATGGAAATGGTAAATTGAAACTCCAACTCAGCCTTGAAATTGAATGCAACTATTTCATTTGATAAATGTACTTTGGGTCTTATATCCAAATAATACTTTTAAGAGGACATTCTGAGTTCAAACACTTCTGTCTTATAAAGTTTTATTCACTCTACCTGCACATATCAAAATAATGCAATTAAGGTGTGCAATAGAGCACAGAAACTATTGAGTACTAGGTTGAAAAGGAAGATTTTTCTTTTTCAACTTCTTGACTAATAACAGAAAAATCTTGCAATAAAAAAGTAATAAAGACAGAGGTTAATTTTTTCATATTATCAAAATATCACTTGGTACCGACAGCTTTTGGCATCAGTAACTTAACTGAAACCACAACTTTCTCATTCACATGGTTGTTCCTAGGAGGTTTTAAGTAGTTAATGTGGATTTTTGCATATTTTAAACGACTTGTTTATTTTCAATTCTATTAGGTATTTGTTTTCCTCATATGAAATCTAAACTTGATATAGATGTGTATATATTGTAAATTGGATAAGCTGATATTTGTGACAATAGAAATAGTTAATAAAAGATGTAATTTCAACATATTTTAGCAATCTTGTTTTTTTTTAAAGGGCATATTTACTGGAAAATCTAGGATATGCAAATGAAAATTAAATTCCAACTTACTACTTCTGAAGAGAACACATTCCCCAGCTTTTGTTCACAGTAAGAACCTTTTGTTCACAGGTTCTGGCCCTGCCTCTCCACTCTTTTTTCTGTGTCAGAAAGTGTGAGAGAAGAAACTGAACTTGAATGTTATGAACTTTGCATTGTTCTCTTTTGTATCCTTCTTATAAAGTGCATTTGATTTCTAATGTAATCACTTACAAAAAGAAATAGAACTCAATGTCTCACTGTAATTAGGAGATCATGCATGTGTAGTGAAAAATAGGCAGTATCACTTTGACTTAGAGATGTGACCTTTGGGCCTTGAGGCCCCAATGTACAAGGCATGACCAGGCCAGTTTAAGACCTGGTGCATGCCTACTTTCTTCCTGTTTGCTCTCTTGAAGGGATAATGGATCCACTTCCACTTTGTGGATCAGTCTAGCTTCCAGAAATTGCACAACTGTTTAATCTCTTATATCAGGAGTGTTTTCCTGTAAATCCCTTAATAAATATTAATCTTTTAATCAATTGCTAGTGATTATTACCAACTACATGCAAGGAATTCTGCTCTCTATAAAAGTAGTACAGTTGCAAATTGCCCATAGTTACTAGTCACAATTTTACATGGTAATTTTATTAGTAATAAAGCCAGCATTTTGATGTCTCTATATCAGTGTCTAGGCTAAATGTATCTATCTCCATTGTTTCAAAGTTGGGTGAGAGAAAGGACACAACTATTAATTATAAAACAAACTAATATTCATATAATATACATGCATCTTTGAGTTTTATTTATTTACTCATTCAGCATTTTTTTGCTGTGAATTTTACACATCATTGTTATCTGAACAATCAAAATAGATTCCAGTTGGCCATTGTAGATCACTATCTTTTTTATACTAATTTTATAAGATTTATAAAATTTAATACTTTTCATATGTTTATAAAACTTTTCTCTACACCTCTTATTTAACTCCTTTTTCAGTTTTAAATTTCCAACTTTTATAAAAAATTAATTTAAAGGTTGTAATATAAAGTGCTTATTAAAACCGTAGCCATTCTGGGCTACAAGGAAAGACACCATCTTGAAATACTATCAATGAATAAATAGAAACAAAATAAGAGATTATAGTGGAAGAGAATGTTGTTGGTATCACACTGTAAATTTGTAGATGTTTTCAAAATAATTTGCTAAAATAAAAATAATTTAGTAAAATATACTAGAACTTGGTCATTGGGAGAAATTTTTGCTTGTAGTCTTTAAAATAGATTCTACATTTATATCACTTGTAGCAAATAAAAATGCTGAATTGGTCTTATATGTTGTTAGACATTTATACTTATGAAAGAAAGACAACATGACAGGATAAAGCCTGTCATTGAACATTATTCCAAAGCAGTATTTCAATTCTCTCTACAGATACCCACAATTTTAAAATGTGTTTGTTTGGAAAGATTTGATATATTGTTGGTCTCAGTTTAATAAACATTTTACTTTTTAGCTTTCTCTTTGACACTTAATGCCACACTTTAAAGCTCCTATTAATAATTTTGTATTGTTAGAGACAGATCATACTTATACTCAGTAATAAAAGTGATATTCAGCATCCTTGTGGGTTCATTCTACATGACATCCAAGCCATATCTCTAAAAGTTCTATGTGCAATAATTTCTTCTATGCCCAGACTCTAAAAGCATTATTATCTATATGTTAAAGAACAGAAACAAAGAAGTAATAAATAACTACTCCGGGGTATGTAGAGATATAGCCAATTCAGTCCATCCAAGGACTTTCTGTTCAGCCCAGGCAGGATGGCAGCCTTCATCCTCACCATAATACTGGTCATGGAAAGCCACAGAAAGGAAGTGCATTTCTGTTAACTAACTGCTTACACTATCCTGTTAGAAGTAATGTTTGTGGAGCATGTATGTCATGTACATTTTTAATTGTGCACCATTACTTTGCTTTCTAGAGAGATCACACCAAGTTAGTGTAATGTGTTTCATACTATCACAGTGCTCAGGCAGAATAGACTTTTTAAAATTTCCCAATACTAATACCTTGTTTTAATTTAAATAGCAGAATGCATCTCTATTTTTGCATATAGGTCTTTTGATAATCAAAGAGCTAAATAATGAAAATATAAAATAGCTTATTCTAATCACTTAGAAACTAGCAAAAGTCTTCTCGACCAAATAAAATTATTTCAGGTAATAAAACAAGAGAATCAAGCTAAAGAAAATAGGAAATATTTCACAAACAATATGTGAAGTTTTAGGTTTATGAATCTTATTTTTTAAACAAAAGAGCTTAATACATATTTGAATACATTTAAAACTTATCAGTAAATTTTTAAAAAATTATAAAACAGAACTAAAGCTAATAATCTAATGCTTCTTGATAAATATCTATTTAAATAACTTGAATGGTAAACACATATGTGAATATATATTTATAAGTATACACATATGCACATGTTGGGTTAACCATTCTAGAATGTAAAGAGACCTTTATTAAAATCTAGAAAGCTACATGTCCAACGAAAATGTGAAACTCATTAATTAGTACCAAAACCTCCAATCATACTGAAACCAACTAAATTAACCATAAAAATATTTTGAATGTGTATATCAAGTTACGAAAAAGACAGCCAATAAATAAATAGCTACATTATCAGAATAAATATAGGCAATATGCAAGGACACAAATTCATTACAGAAGATAAGTAACAGTAAAAATGAAGATTATAGTTGTTAAATAAGACATGAGGTCTGTGACCCAAATTAATATAATGACTACAAACAACTGCTGGTTAAAGGAATATAAATAGGCTTTCGATCTTCTGGGAAATATTTCCACATATATTAAATTTGGAAATTTTTATTTCTTGAACGTATCATTTTATTCATATATATAATTGTATATTATATATATATTAGCCTTATTCAGTGATAAAACTAAACCAAATAAAATACTTTCACAGCAGAGTAAGTAATTATCAGGCAGAGAATGGCTAAAAATATTCATTACTATTCATATCATAGACAAGTATACAAATATATAAACCTAAACTTCATCTATAGCAATTGACACAAAGGTCTTATAGAAGCTAGTGATGAGCAAGGAAAGAAGAATTGTCTTTGAATGGTATCAGTGCCTGGTTGGATACATGCACATGAGTGGTCATACTGTATGAGTAGCTCTGGAAGCAAGGAAAGATACAATACAGCCCCCATGCTAATATGCATTATCTGTGGTACAGAAGCAGAAAGAGACAAAGGAATGAGTAGTGGCCAATTAAGAAAAAAAGTTAATAAATTAAAAACAAGATGGCTGGCAAGATAGGTCAGTGTTAGATACTTGCTGCCAAGTCTGAAAACCTGAGTTTAACCCTGGGTACCCACTTAATAGAAGGTTAGAACCTTACCACAAACTGTCCATATTTGTGCCATGGTGAGTACACAGGTACACACACAGACATAAATAGATACAATTTAAAATTATTTTTAAAATAACATGCTATAATTTAAATATTTATTTTAAAATCATATATTTTAATATGTGACATTGTTAAAGATGAAAACTCATGCTGATGAAAATAATGGTATAGTCAGATTTGACCTTACTAACAGTAACTGTTGTAGCCATTTATACTTAGCCTTTCCTGGGGCTCCAAAACCTTTTTTTCAGCTACCATTCTATAGAACATGCACTAACAGGTCACAGTTAGTGATAAACAGTTTCTTCAAACTTTTTTCCTCCACATAATGGTGATAATAAATACTAAATGGACTTTTAATTGGAGTGAGATTGAAACAGAAGATAAATGCAAGTAACCCAAGGATGAGGTTTAAGCTGCTAGCCTGGATGTGGGAATGCAGAAGTGGCTGATGGGAAGGGAGCACCATGCTTCAGGATGGGTAGTTCCTGAGGTGCTTTTCATCAGACTCTAAGCACTAAATCTAGCAGCAAAGATGAAAACCTACAGCCCACCTCTGTAGAGTTTAAAGCAGCAATTCCCAACCTGGGGGTCATGACCCCCTTCCCTTTCACAGATGTTCCCTTTAGACCTTCACAGAATTACATTATGGTTTGTAACTAACAAAATTACAGTTATGAAGTAGCAACAAAAATAATTTTAGGGTAAGGGGTCACCACATGAGGACTGTAAACAGGATGCAGCATTAGGAAGGTTTACAACTCCTAGTTTAGAGTCTCACTTGGAAAAGCAAAATCCAAAACAAGCTAACACATTCTGATCTTTAACCCACATCAGATAATACTGCCACCGTAGCAGGGTTTTCACCCTTTGGATTTTATTTGTCTTCTAAAACAGGGTCCCACCTTGTAGCACTACCTGACCTCGAACTCTTAGAGATGTGCCCTCTTCTACCTCAATAGTGCTAGAATTAAAGATCTGTGCTCCAAGCCTGCTCATGACTTTCTGTTTTGATTTCATGGTAACTGCTAAGTTTTTGTACCGTCTCCTTCCTCATTTCCCACATT
Source organism: Sigmodon hispidus (assembly GCA_004025045.1). NCBI lineage: Eukaryota > Metazoa > Chordata > Mammalia > Rodentia > Cricetidae > Sigmodon > Sigmodon hispidus. Next base: position 36,219 of record PVIH01015265.1, read on the forward strand.
TGTCAGTTTCTGGAAAAATCAGGGCCCCTTTTCAGGGTGTCTGGTGTTCCTAGCAATAACTGCAGCATGCAGCGGATGCCGGAATTTTCATTGGATCTAGAGATTAGATTTCTGAGGCAGAAAACACAATAAGCACCAAAGCTGTAAGTGGCAATGTCTGGGTTGACCCAGGATGAAGTTACCACAAAGACAAGAGTGGCTATAGCCAAGGATGGTGCTCTGAGTTTGCAGGCCTTTGAAAGCTGTGGGAGCTTTGAGCCAGCCCTAATTCTGTAGGATACTGTGAAGGAAGAAGTTACTACAACCTCCATAATAAAACTATCAAGGAAAAGGAGCTCAGAATCTGATGCTTGGTTGAATTCCAGCTTCTCTGAGCTTTTTCAGTACTTGGGATAATCCAGGGCTGCTACAGTGAAAGAACCACGGGTCACATGATGGTCTGAAAAGATTTTAGGAAGCTTCTCTATTTGAGGAAAGCTGTCTCAACTCTGAGGCATGAAGTAGAACCATGATAAAATGAAGAAAGAGGCTGCTTAGACACCCTGCCCTCCAGACTGGTAAATAGATTCCAGATAAAAGTCCTGCTTTATGTCAGTGGTAAGACCCAAAATACTGAGGGAGTGGCCCATTAAATGTAGCATACTTTCTTTACATGAAGTTGAAGCTGTGTTCCCAGACAGAGCTCAATCACTTCAGTGTCGGTGTGCACCAACTTCACAGAATGAAGATAGAAAGGAAAAGGTAGAGAAACTCTAAATGAGGTGCAAATTTCAATTAAAAAAATGTATCTACCTTAAGGGAAAGTGGAAATTTTCAGGGGGAATCTGAATGCTATGGGCAGCTGTTTACTTGTCCACATTCAACAAGGTGATAGAGAGCAGTCTCTAAAAGTCTAAATAACGTGTAAAGAGTCCTTTCCAGTCCCCCCAGGACATAAGAATCACAAGGTCATGAGCAAACTCTTAATTTAAAAGTTGTCCTCACTGACGTCTTGGTTTTAAAGGAAAAACTCTAACACAGTCAACTGTTAGATCTCACTGGCTTTCTGGTGGGTCCAAATTACAGAAATGTTCATCCATTGTTAGCCTTCCTTTAAGTGAATATCCTCTTGCCCAGCATTAGAAGAAAGATTCCTTAAGCCAGTTAAATTTGCAGAGCTTATTGGAATGAAACAAAACGGTTCCTCCTGGACCAAGAGCCAATGAGAGAATTCCAGCCAAGGCACTGGACAGTATTTCTAGAAAAGCAGAATGGGGAACACACAGAAAACAACCTCACTGGCTACAGCCTAGTCAACCTACCAGCTAATTGATTAGGGCTACCCTATTGTCAAAGCATGCTCAGCTGGCACTGGGCTTTCTACAATCAACTATAAATGTGATTAAACCAGGTATTGCTTTAGTCCATTGTGCTTGTACTTGGCTAATTCACATCCAAGATGTCCTACAAAATATCAACATCAGATATTTTGATTTTTTTAAGAGTCTTCTGTGAATGGGCACAAATCAACAATGTGAATGGGAACAATAAGGTTTTCATTGTAGGAGAATCATGAAAGTACATATGCTCAGGCCCAACTTCCAACCTACTTCATCCTTGTGTGAAGCAGGGTGGGTGCTTGCAAAGGCCGCAGCACAAAGCACTCTGATGTTCTCTCTTCGCTTAACAAGAATATGATAAGGACAACTTAGTTTCCTCTTAGTCATATAGTTTTCACTGGGAAATGCCTGTCACACACATACAGAAATCAGTACTTGGATCAGCAGCTATAAGATGCTGTAAGTTCTGTATCTTACACTTATCAAAATCATAGCTATTCATGTACAATTTACATACGGCTGGAAAAATACAAGACTTTGTTATCCTGCTCCTTTACTTAGGAAGCATGTTAGGTTTGGGCAGTCTACTTGGAATTCTTAGTTTCTTTGTCAAAAAAAGAAAAGTATGTTTATATACAATCTATAATATCACAAGGCTGAAATGAGATCATATACACAGAATTCTTCACTATAGCTGACTGTTACTACATCACTGGAGTTTGGGCAATCGTTGGTTTTTCTGACCCTTAAGAGATTACAAACAGCTGTAACATGTGGATGTATTTGGTAAATAAAATCTCTGGACAGTTAAAACACAGCAGCTGAGACATTGATGAGAAATTAGAGCAGGGAGCATTGGTTCAAATAAAAAGTACCTCAGCCAGAGATGTCTAGGAGCAGCCCAGACACAAAGCAGACACCCACAGGAAGCCCCTGCAGGAGCTGAAGGAGAAAGTAATAAATTACCTTCACAATATTTAGTAATTAAAATTTTCAGTGGCAACAATTACTTAAAGGAAACTGCCCCCACTCCCCACCCTCTTCCCTAGACTGTTGAAGAGAATTTCTGTTTGCAATGTTCTTCTTTAATTGGCTCGTGTGTATGGTTTGGGTTGGGTTGTTATTCCTGATGGCCATTATTGATCCTACCTGATTTGCTTAGAGGGAACAGAAGCTGAACTTGGTATGAGAACCTAACTAAGACATGTTTTCTCAATCTTGTGTGTCAGTGAAATAGATTTAATTTTTGTTTTTTATTTGTGGGAGGTGGGGGAGGAATTTCTAAATAAGGTAACAGATATATACTCAAAACACAGCGAGGCTCTGGTTCACTTCTCTCTGTACTAGCTAGCGACTGTCCTGGCCACCTAGCTACCTGTCCATACAAAGACTCCTCTCTTGTCACAGCCTGAGGTCTCTTTTCAGATTTCTCGGAGACTGGCTCTTGAGAAAAGCCCCTAAGTCATCTAGCTTCTGCCAGAGGCTGCATCCAGCAAACCAAATAGATCCCCATTCTAAGTAGGAACAATGTCTCGTTCCAACGGGCCATTTTATAGAACAATTAATAAATTTCAGGACCTCAGCTAACCTCAGCTAAGGATTAACTCTTTAGTGCCAAGGCAAGGTCAAGGTAGCCTTTTCTTTCTGGATTCTCTGACTTTTCCCCATGGGAAACCAGAGATTTCTAAAGACTGAAAAGGTTGTAGTTATCTGATTCCAATATTCTTTTATGTTTAAACAGCTTTAGAGACAGCAAATGACCTGCTTGGGAGCAGAAAGCCAATGAGGCAGGGGTAGAAGCAGGCTGTATGACTGAAATGAGAGCTTGTCTCTACCTCTGGGTATGTGTGCTTCAGACTGTAGAAGGCACATGAAGACTATAAAAGTCTATCTGCTGTGACAGACACTGCAACTCATACAAATAGAGGAGAAAAAAAATCAGCTGTTATCATCAACTTAATACCAAGCATGGAATTCTCCAGAGGGCAATTTGTCAGGATTATTAACATATGATACACAAGGATAAAAAATGTAAAATCCTATTTGACATTTTTAAACATGCGTGACACAGTGTTCATTTAAAATAAATTCCTCCTCTCATAAAGAAGTGTGCTACACACTGTATACTTGCAGGTTTATGAAGCTTTGAAGAACAAAGTTTTTATCTGTGTCTGAAATACAGCTGGAAATCCTTATTGCAATCCAGAGACATTTGCAAGCTTGATCTAACCTCACCACGCCCCAGAATCCAATCACAATAACAACTGCAGCAAATGCAGAGTCTTCCAGGCACAAAACATTTACTGGCTTAGAGTGAACTTGTACCTAAGTAGTCTACAGTTTTGACACCTATGGAAAATAGTACAGCTGAACAGTGGTAAACAAAACTGTGAGTCAAAAGAATCATAAAAATAGATTTATATTATACACACACCTGTAAATTCCTCACAGTACATTTGCAACATGCAAAAAAATTCCTAGAGAAAAATAGATAAAAGTAATAGGAACTTTAAATATTCCTGAAGTTTCCTGTTGACATAAAAGGGGGGAGGGAACATGGTAGAAATACAAAATTAAATGATATGGATTTGAAGGAAAATGAGAAGAAGCAGGGGATAATGGTATTCTGGCAACTCGTTAAGCAATAACTAGGACACATTTCAGATTAATGACATCTAATTTTTAATATTAACATGTGCCTTTAAAGGTAATGCAATGAGCAGTGATGTCGATATTTAATTAAACCAGGCATCTTAAAAGGAAAACTTGCAGTTTGTACTGCTGTTCTCACTTACCAGACTTGCATCTTTGAACATTCTACTGAAATGTAACTTCAGCTGTAACTTAGGATGTCATTCATTTTACCCACCCTATTTCTAATGGGGATTCCAGCTGACAACAAAAATATATGCTTCACAACTTATAACACACTGACTTGTTTATCCTTCCTCCTTTTGTGAAAAGTGATTTAGATTTGTGGTGGAAAGAGAACCTGGATACCTGGTTCCAAGAAATTTGAATATTTTGATTAAAGAGAAATCCTTTTGTTGTTCACATTATGTTTAATATTGTTTAAAATAAACGTTAAAATATATTGTCAACCTGACTGAAGGGAAAGGGGAAGTGAATGCATTTTGCTCCTTGATTCGTATGTGGTTCTCCTTACAGGAGCACTTCAACACCTCACTGTCCCAGAGCTGCACTGGCACTGCCTGTTTGTCTGACAAAAAAGAAACCCTGGGTGTTGTCCTAGTAACCTTTTAATCTCCCTGGCAAACCCTGATGCACAGAAGACCAAGCCTGGTCCACAAATGCCATTGTTAAGAATCATCTGGATGAAGCAAGAGAGCCATTCAGGAGACTTTTGCTAATGATCCATTTACCTTCTTAAGGAGATTCAACTAAGTTTACCAGTGTTCACCTGGAGAGTAGTCAGGAGACTTTGAAGGTGAAAAAGCACCACTACTGCAGCCTGGTCCCTTGTCTCTGAGCCAAGGAGCACAGGCGCCCACTGGGCAGAGCAGCACTGAGAAGACCCCAGGGCAAACTGGGGGACCACATTAAAGCTCAAAGGACAATACCCAGAGAGCCCAGGGAGCCGAAAGCCTCGGGAGTAAAACGCAGAATCCAAGCTACTAACACAGTCTATCACTGAGGCCAGTGGCGCTCTGTGAAAGGGTCTCCCACCCAAGCTGAGAGCCCAAGCAGTCTCCCATCGCCCTCACCTGCTCATGGCCAAGAGTCCCAGCTGCGCTGAAAGCAGAAACCAAGCCGGGTCTGAGCAACAGGTTCTTTCTGGGTCGCGACTCCCTGCTCTCCCGTCTGGTTGTGGAGTGAGGGGCTAGCCACGTTCCCTGGGTTTCCGGGGCACACTGCTGTAGGCAACGGGCTCCGCAGTGTCTGCTCTTATTCTGGACGCCACTTTCGGGAGGCATCAGCAAACTGCTGGTTACAGACAGCTGATTACAGCCTGCCAACAGGCTCTAGGTAGCTTGTGAATTCGGAATCCCTGAGCTGCAAAGGAAGGAAAGCATGCTGATGATTACCACCTCCTGGGTCATTGGTGGCTCGAATCAGAATCCTGGGCAATCAGTTAAACCTCTAGGTGGCCGTTTTCTTCTTCTGCGAAATAGAAATTGTGATGACCTTAATAGGTATTTTAAGAACTAAATGGGTAGCCCTGTGTAAGTATGCCAGAGTGGTGGTGGTACATTTTAAGCATTCATTATTTTTTGTCAATTTTCTTAACAGTGAGAATTCCATCTTATAATAAAACTTAAAACAACCCACCCGGCCCCCCTTGGATTCTGGAATGTGAATTCTTTACGAGAAAGGCAAATGGAGAGACCAGCAGTGGTTCTAATACAATTTCTGCTGTGTTGTACTAGCTAAGGGAAGCCACGCTTAAAACACGTTAGAGATTCTCATGGTGGGTGAAAAAGTGAAAGGCTCTTTAAGAGCCTTTTACTCCAGTTAGAGTAATGGATAGGGTCAAGGGTAAGAGAATAACTGAGCATTTGGTATGGCACTAACAGCCACAAGAAGCCATAGGGAATTCTTTTCAGTCCACATGGTACTAAGGCTCAATGGCTTGTGCAAGATCACAGGGAGGCATTTAAATTACACCTCCAGAGGTCAAATTCTTTCTAGTTAATTCCTTGTTGATAACCACTAGAATGCATGGAATACAGGGGGAAAAGTGTCTGTAAAATTCTTGGTTGGGGAGTAACATCATAGAACTGTCTATCGTGTGTGTGTGTGTGTGTGTGTGTGTGTGTGTGTGTGTGTGTGTGTTTAAATCTCAATTGTGAATAATTTGAGCAGCCAGGCAGGACTAACTTAACTAAGACTTTACAAGTTCAAGATCAGAGTCTGAGAGCATTTATCAAGATGTCCAAGGCACAGGCAGCTAAGCAGGGATAAAAAAGGCAGGTCAGCAGATAACTAAGAGGTGTCAGGGCTTTGGAGAGTAACAGCAGAGAGAAATAAAACTGACGGGGATGAGCTGGCAGTGTGAGACTGTTCAGAGGTAAGAGCTAATAAACAGAGGGAAAGACAGACCACTCCATTGTCCCACTGAAAACTAAGTCACCAAAGTGAATGATCCCAACAACCAGTTTCTGATGAGTCAGTGAGGAGTCTACCTTCCAGGAATTTCATTTCAAATGTAAAAATATATAAAACTTGTATAATAACTACATCAACAATGAGTCAACTTCTGTCCTTCATAAAGCACTGGGGTATAAGATGTAGCCCATAAGCAGCCATGGGAAGCCTGAGACAATGTCTGTGAAGCAGGGAAGGGCAGTGATGGGATCCCCCCCCCACTGTGCCCTTTTTATACACCCCACCAGCCACTTTAATGACTTTGCCTCACAGGTGTCCAAAGCCCATCTCCAGGGCTTCCAGAGTTTCATCTAACCTCTCTTTTTCCCTCTCTAATCCTACTGCTATCAAATGAATTATTTACCACAGCTTTTAGATTGGCTCATTCTCTCTCACTTAAAATAAAAATCCAAACCAATTCTCTCCAGGCCTCAAATGTGATACATGCATCATTCCTCCCCAGGAGCAACCACGTCTATTCTGTGGCTTATATATCTTCACTTCTCCCTCACTCATCAACCCTTTCTGGCCGAGCTCCTGAGCCTCTGTGTGAGGATCATTTAGCTAAAGGCTGATAAATGAAATGGCTATTTTTTTCACTTCAGGTTTCCTGGGCCCTAGCTGGCTTGATCTCCAAATAGTTGCTTCTCTTGGTATTTATTTCACAGTATTCTTGTATTTTGCTTACTTACTCTAAAATTCTGGCTACTCCATTTCTATCCTTTGGAGTTTCATTGTGTCTTCACAACCATGTAATACAAATGTTCCTTTGAGGCTAGGTGCCAGGCTTGCTTCTTTTGGTCTCAATTCTGCACTAACTTCCTGAGCATTTTCATCCCTATCATTAGCCGAAGTTGACTATTACAGCACATGCCAAAGGTCTTCAAAACGGTACCTCTGTCTGTAAAGGACATCTATTCTATGTAAGGGACTCTGTCAAGTTCAACATCCCCCAAACTCAGCAGCTCCAAACACAGGATCACAGCCTTAACAAAACTCCTTCATTGGTACCATGACCTAGCTACCTGCCCCTTTTCACTGCCAGTTTAAATGTGGTGTGACACAAGTCACCAAATGAGAGTGTAGCATGGAAACTGGGTACTAGGGACTGTAAAGAAGCAAACCAAGGGGGACCCCAGTCATTGACATCTTCCCTGGTTCTGCCTGGAACACACACTTCTTTTCCATAAGGAGAAAAGCCCAGTTTTTTAAAACAAATTGTACCCAAGTCTAATAAAGACATTTTGACCAATAAGGGACTGTAAGCTCCTAAGAGTACGATGGAACTAAAAATGTCTTACTGCTTAATTCCTCTTTCATCGTGACATTACATCATTACTCATTACATGACATTATGTGACATTACTCATGTGCTTGTGGTAAAGCTGCTATAAATAAATCAACGATGCCAACAGTCATTTAATGAACAAAGTACACGATTATATATGATGCATGATATTGATAATGAGGGCAGCTATGATCCTGGCTTCTGAATTAACTCTATTATACTGTTTGTTAATAGAGTTTATTTCTTCTTATTATTAAAATCTTACTGTAAACTTTATAACATTACACAGGCAGTTGTACCAGGTTTTTCTTTAAAGCCATCGATCAGCTCCCCAAATTATGACACAGACGTACTAGTTTTAAATACTGGGCCTAGCTTAGGCTTGTTTCTGGATAGCTCTTTTAACTCAAATTAACCTGTTTCTCTTTATTTACCTTTTGTTTTGTGTTTTTTTACTTCTTTTTCTTTCCATATCTCTTACTTGTATTGCCTCTTGCTTCTGCTGGCTGGTGGATTCCTGGCTTCGGGCCCCACGTATCTCCCTCACTCTCCTCCTCCTCTCCTTTTCCTGTTCCTTTGGAGCCTAGATTTCTCCTATTTATTCTTTCTGTCTAGCAGCCCTACCTATATCTCTTCTGCCTAGTTATTGGCCATTCAGTTCTTTAATGAGACCAATCAAGTGCCTGAGACAGGCAAGGTGAAAGAGATCCAATATGTATTTACTCAATTAAACACGCGTCCTTACATTCTTAAAGAAATGCAGCATAAACAAAAGTAACACCTTTACACAGTTAAAGTAACATTCCACAGCATAAACAAATATTCCATAACAGAGAGCAGCCTCATTTATCTCCTGTTTATATCCTCTCTTGATTGGATCAAGGGGCTATGTCCATAAACTGACCTATGTTGTTTATTTAAGTGCACTCTAAGATATTCCTATAATTATCTAATGATGCAGCTTTTAAAATTTGTTTTAATGCTACACATCTATAAGTAGAAAACCAGTGAAGTTTGGTGCAAATGCAAAATAAATTATTAAGAGTTATTAAAGTAGAACTGTTAGAAATTTGCACAGCTAAAATTATGGTTATTACAGAATAGTAATGGTAAGAAATCACTCGGCAGGAGAGGGATAAGCGGAGCCTCCAGACAGAGAGAATACATGGGAGAAATCTAGACTCCAAAGGAGAACAGAAAGAAGAGAGAAGGGGTAGGAGACATGAGGGAGACAGCTGGGGCCGGAAGTCAGGAAGCTTCCGGGTAGCAGAGCCACGAAACAGTAAAAGCAAGAGATACAGAGAGAAAGAGAAGTCAAAATCCCCAAGACAAACGTAGGTAAAGAGAAACAGGCTGCTTTAAGCTAAAAAAATAGCCAGAGTGGGACCAGAATTTATTCCTAGTGCATAAACTAGCTTCTTGGAGCCCATTCCCCACAGAGGAACACCTTGCTTAGCCTTGATCCTGGGGGAAGGGACCTGGTCCTACCTCAGCTGGATGTGCCAGACTGCATTGACTCACCCTGGAGTCCTTACCATCTCTGAAGAGTGGATGAGGTGGGGGGAAGATAGGAGAGGACTGGGAAAGGGGAGAGAAGGGAAAGAGTGGTGTATGTTTAAAAACTTAAGAAAAATAACTAGCTAGAAATATGCCTAAGTAGGCCGAGCATTCAAAATTAATAAGTCTCTGTGTCATGATTTGGGAGCTGGTTGGTGGCTTAAAAGAAAAAGCCTGTACAACTGTCTGTGTAAAGAGTTTGTCCACATTACATGTTAAGGTATCTTATATTCCAGTGATAGTACTTCAGCTTCAGGAACACTATCTAAGTAATATGAAGATTAACTTATGAGGCCCAGAGAAAAACAGTAGAAGATTGTTAAGTACATGGCGACATTTGAAAAGATGGATAAAAGGGCAATGGAAAGGTAGAGGGGCTTAGGGCACCATAACCTTATTTGTAGTCATTTATGATCCAATCTGCTTGTTTTAAACTCAGGTTTTGTGGTTGCTTTAAGGAGAAAGTAAGATTGATTTTTTAAACGATATTAGACAAGTTAAATGATATTTATGGTAAGAAAAGCATATAGGCAAACTACTGAGATAAATAATATAGCAAAATAATATTGTTGCAAAACCCAAAAGAATGAGCATTGTTAAACCAATAAAATACAAATTAAATTATAACTTAAGTATCATTTTCTTATTTATATTAGCAAGAATGTACATTTTTCAGTCAACAAGGAAAATATTATTCCCTTAAGATTAACATTTTTAAAAAAATATTTTAAAATAATTTTAAAAAACAATTATAAAGCAAATTGCAATTTTGTTAGGTTTTCATCCAATAATCGCATTCTTGGATATATGCCCACTGGAAATGGCTACATAATAAATACTAGAAGCAGGAAACTATTTATTAGTTTCAAGTAAACAGAAAAAAGCAAGATAATTCTGCTATGGGAACACAATGAAATTTATGTGGCCATAAAAAGTATTCATTACAATGGCAATAGCAATAAACAGAAAGAAATGGAGAATAATATTAAGTGGAATAAACATGCTAATTGGGATAAATTGTTATTATATGTAAAGTAATAAATTCTTAGAATGTTTAGATGAATATTTGGACAACTTTATACATTATTATATTGTAATTATAATACATTTCTTCTAGTTTAATTATTCTAGAAGCTGCCCATTTTTTAAGTTTTGATCCTTTACTTTCATGCCCTGGGAAAATATGGAGCTAGGAAATACTGAAATTTATATGGAAATGGTTCTTCACTCTGCATGGCAAAAGCACAGGTTAAGACAGCAGAAAGTCTCAGTATTTGAAGACTTGTTAGCACTGGACACTGTATAGTATAGTGTGGATATATGATAAATATTTAATAAATCCTGGGATATCAGAGAGACCACACAGTCAAATCCTAGGCAGACAGCTCAGGAAATCCTTGATCCTAGAATACAAGGATGAACAGCTAAGTCAATCATACACACCTTTAATCCCAGCATAGGGAAATCCCAGGAGTGAGACCAACATCCTTTATCCCATAACTCCAAAGACAGAATTTCTGTGAGTTCAACTCTACATGCTTTTAATCCTAATCTGGATGGGATAGGGTATATAAGGGCAGTAGAAACCAGGCAGAAACAGAAGCAACTGGCAGAAGCGACCAGGAGCGAGGCTGAGGAAGTTGCAAGACAGTTGGGTGAGAACTGACTGTGGTGCTTCCTCTCTCTGATACTTCAACCTTCCCATGAAATTTGGCTCTGAGTTTCATTCATGCTACTACAGTGTAGCACAGGTACAACTGTGCTCACATCAGCAACAGGAGGAGCTTTTGCAGTTCCTCATTGGGAAACCTCTTTGTATCCCAAAATAAACTCAGCAACATAGCCAACATGACCCTAGAGGAAGTGAACAGACCTGGTAGAGGGATGAGATTAAGAAGATAAATTTGCACCTTGGTCCCTAAAGGCCATGCAATGGAATGTAGAAGAACCAAAAAAATTCATGTTCTCACTTGAGCCAAGGTAGAGGTTCTGAGCATTTAATTCAAGATAAAACTTCTAAGATACACAGCACAGTCTGGAATTTGCACAAAGAGACAGTGTACTCCTCTAACAGGCCATTGGAGGTTGATTTTAGCTATAATGGCAAAATTAATCCTCATTGTCTAGAAGAGATACTTTCTTCTTTGACCTCAGCATACAAGACAGACAACATCAGAGAGACAGACTGACCCTTTTGAAACTCAGACCTGTGTCTAGAGTGGAATCAGGTGATCAGATTCCACCTCCTGGGACATCCATCTGGAGAATCTCAGGATCACATCCAAGTTTCTGATCTCAGACTCTTGGTTAGCAGACAGGCCCTAGGCTTTAGCTATGAGGGGCCTCCCCCAGTAACCCCTAACAAAAGGGACCTCCCATGGCCAGGTCCCACCTCCAGGATGAACTGTGTCATCAGAGACAGACTAACTCATTTGAAACTAAGACTTATGTCTAGAGTGGAGTCAGAGATCTTGTACACCCCTTGCTCAGAGCAGGCAGGAGACACACAAGCCCTCTAGCCGGAACTGACTAGGAACTGACTAAGTGTAAACCACTGAAGCCATGGGCAGATGACAGTGCAAGAATACATATAACAAAATAAAAAACAAAGCAACACCAGAAGGAACTGGTGGTTCTACAACACAAGACCCAAACAGAGCAATGAAGAAGAAACAATAGCATAATAACAAATAAATAAAAAACAGAGCAATGAAGAAGAAACAATAGCATAATAACAAATAAATAAAAAACAGAGCAATGAAGAAGAAACAATAGCATAATAACAAATAAATAAAAAACAAATTTTATTTATTTTTATTTTTTTATTATTTATTATTATGAACAAAGAAGTCACACTTTCTATCCTTGTATATCCTTATTCCAGGTCCTTTCCCCCTCCCAACACATCAGGTCATTCTCTCTTCTCCACAACTCCCCATCCCCTCCCTGGGCAGGCAGCAGGCAGTCCCATGGTCCCACTGTCCCAATATTGCTTAGTTCAGCCTCCACTCCTGGCAGATCCAGTTTTCTCCCCCCGCCAACTCAAGACTGAGTCTGGTATTCCTCTAAGGGGAGTGGGATCCAAGGAGTCAGTCCAAGGTGTTTCTGATCACAAGTTATTCAGTGGTTGTGGTTTGCAGCTTGGGCATGCTTTGCTTTTTTCTTGTTTGTTTGTTTGTTTAGAGTCCACTAATGAGTGAGTACATCCCCTGCTTATCTTTCTGGGTTTGTGATATCTCACTCAGGAGGATATTCTCCAAATACATCCATTTACCTGCAAATTTTAGAATATCATTTTTTCTTACTGCTGAGTAGTACTCCTTTGTGTAAATGTACCACGGTTTGTTAATCCATTCTTCAGTTGAGGGACATCTAGGTTGTTTCCAGGTTCTTGCTATTACAAATAATGCTGATATGAACATAGGTGAGCTAATAACTTTGGAGTGTGACTGTGCATCTTTAGGGTATACACCCAAAAGTGGTATTGCTGGGTCCTTGGGAGATTGATTCTCAATTTTCTGAGAAACTGCCATACTGCATTCCAGAGTGGCTGAACAAGCTTACACTCCCACCAACAATGGAGAGTGTTCCCCTTGCTCCGCATCCTCTCCAGCATAGGCTGTCCTCTGTGTCTTTTATCTTAGCCAATCTAACAGGTGTCAGGTGGTATCTCAAAGTTGTTTTGATTTGCATTTCTCTGATGGCTAAAGGTGATGAGCACTTTTTCAGGTGCCTTTCAACCATTCATAATTCTTCTGCTGAGAATTCCCTTTTTAGATTTGAACTCCTTTTTTTGATTGGGTTATTCAAGGTTTTGGGCTCTAGATTCTTGAGTTCTTTATAAATCTTAGAAATCAGTCCTCTATCACCTGTAGGGTTGGTGAAAATCTTTTCCCATTCTGTAGGCTGTCGTTTTGTCCTATTGATAGTGTCCTTGGCTTTACAGAAGCTTCTTAGCTTCAGGAGATCCCACTTATTGATTGTTGTTCTTAGTGTCTGTGCCACTGGTGTTATATTTAGGAAGTGGTTGCCTGTGCCAATTCGTAGAAGTGTATTTCCCACTTTCTTTTCTATCAAGTTCAAAGTGGCTGGGTTTATGTTGAGGTCTTTGATCCACTTGGATTTGAGTTTTGTGCAGGGTAACAGGCTTGGATCTATTTGCATTTTTCTACACACTACCATCCTGGCATTTCTGAAACTCTAGCATGAGAAGGAAAATTTTAAATTTATGTCTAAGCATAATACATTCACTGGATTATCTATAGATTGAAATGACTAGTGCCTACTTTCATCCCTTTGTTTGAAGATCAAGGCTGAGGCACTTGGGTAAGGAGTGCTCAATGGGCATGGTGGGGTCCTAAAGTCAAGACTCACTGAGGAGAGGAATCCTTTTCTAAGCTTTTTGCATACAAAATTCTAGGAAAAGAACCAAGTAGAAAATATCAGAAAGTAGAATTAGGTGAATATATAGATGGGTATAAGTGTATAATGGATATAGGCAAGGGCATCTGACTATCATATGCCAGGCAACTCATAGCAACCAAAAAGATGTCCAGAACAATTGCATCCTTTCTCCAGCTTTTTTAGTCTAGCCTCTGTGTGTGCATGTGTATGTTTGTGTATCTCTATCATTTTTACCAAGTCTCTGGACTTTTAAATATTAGCTAAGTTTGGATCCACTTGTTATACAAATCATGGTGATTGTGTGTGTGTGTGTGTGTGTGTGTGTGTGTGTGTGTGTGTGTGTGTGCATGTTAGGTCAAGATTTCATTAATTCCATTCATATGGTGAGTTGATATATGTGGGGTTTCAGATGACAGTTTTTAAGGATACTGGTGA
>PVIH01015266.1:0-41734 GCA_004025045.1 Sigmodon hispidus
ACTCCTCCATTGTTGGTGGGATTGTAAGCTTGTTCAGCCACTTTGGAATACAATATGGAGGTTTCTCAGAAAATTGAGAATCAATCTCCCCAAGGACCCAGCAATACCACTTCTGGGTATATACCCTAAAGAGGCACATTCACACTCCAAAGGTATTAGCTCAACTATGTTCATAGCAGCATTATTTGTAATAGCAAGTCCCTCAACTGAAGAATGGATTGATCAATTCTTTTGAAAGGTATGATTTTGCAATTTGAAAAGGACTGTGATTACTCTAAATATTTTTGTTTCATTACATAGAAAAATTTATATTACTTGTATGACAGTCTATTTAAAATAATTGTGGGAGACAATAAAATGTTACAATAAATATTTTTTTTAGGAAATATTGCTTTTTAAATGGTGAGTTTTGTTCAAATGATTCTGCATTCACCAGATGTGTTTGTGGCTAACCTCCAGATTCCCACTGGAGGAGATGCTCACGTCATTTATTCAGTACTGTCTCTAAAGATTTGCTTATGATTAAAAATAAATAGTCTTGGTAAATTTTATATTTAGGGGATTTTGGAGCTTAATGAGATTTTAAAATGATGCTTTTATTGTTAATATGAAGTACTTAACAATTCTTTATTCCCCCTTTTAAACTTGGCTAAAGTCCTGCCTGGCACTTCATGATTATAATGGTATCAAGATGACCTAACTTACCCAGAGACAATTTTAGATGATTATCTAGTAAGTCTTCCAGCTGGTATAATAAATTCAGTATAAGCCATTCTCAATTCACCTAGTGAGTGTTTCATTCAAATCATAATTATGGACTCTTAGATCTCATGGAAGTAGTTTATTATATCTCATTTTAAAATTATTAATTCTGTTAGATAGCATTCTTTAAAGAATTATAATTAATTCAGAGTCTCCATCAATCATAAACTATGTATCCTATGGTGTTTTATGCAAATCATATATTTGCATCACATTAGTATCCTACCATAAAAAAAAGACAGCAATGCAGTCCTCATTATGTATAGGTCTTCGGAGAGAGTACAACCAGAAAATCTGCACTTTAAGTGATGTGCTTAAATGCAGGAAGATGAAATATTATCCTGTAAGCTTGTCAGGATGCAGTTTCACTTTCCTAATTTACACTGCTAGTCTATACTTTCCATGGTATTGATGAAATACGCTTGAAAACATACCTAAAACAGCAACCCATTTCTCTCCAGAGTAACAGTTTGATCTGGATTTTTCAGTGGAATTATTGTAAAATGTATGTTTTGAATAACTGTGACTAATCTATGAATTTTCTTTAGTTGTAAAGTAAGCAGAGTTAGTGTGTCATCTTGAATAGTCGCAGAAGAAGGAGGCTGTTGAGTCAGGACTTTGTTCACATATGATATCAGTTAGAGTGGGATCAGTTTTTCCTTTGTAAATTCTGGAGTTTCAGTTTCCTGAAGATGTGAAGAAAGCCAGATGATACCTGTACATGCCATGTTTTGTGCTGAGGAGAAAAATTTGTCCTCAGGGTACCTAAATATCTCTTGAAAGGCATCAAGTATTCCTCTCTGCTGAAAGGATAGATATACTTTCTATTCTATAATGCTCTTTTTTCCCCTATAGATATCTATAATAAAAAAAAGTCTGAGACAAACAGCACCTGGAATTGCTGCTTTTAGGAACCATAACAAGAGAACCTGTGACACTGGCATCACTAGAGGCAAAGTTAGAAATCCTCAACCAGAAGAGTAACTACACTTCCCTAAGCAAGCTTGTTCAGATCTGGTAAGTTGTCTATAAAAAATGCCATTTCTTCAAAGAGTACCTGATTAAAGAAATCATGGTCATTCCTACAGCTCCACTTGACTCTTTAACCTATTTATGTCTGGCTTATATCTAGCTACTCCTGGTTTGGATTTAACAAAATATCCTTGCCATATTTTTTGATAATTTAGTAGCAATAGTACCTATTACTCTCCCCATACTTTGTCTTTCTTTTCTTCCTTTATCTTTCTTCCTTTCTCTCTTTTTTCCATTCTCTCTCTCTTTCTCCTCTCTCTCTCTCTCTCTCTCTCTCTCTCTCTCTCTCTCTCTCTCTCTCACTCTCTTGCTCTCTGCAGTGTTGGGAATTGAATACACTAAAGCCTTGATCATGCTAAACAACCACTCTACCATTAACTTATGCCTTCAGGTCTTATTATTGCTTTTTGAAAGGAACTCTACTTGGCTTCTGAAAAAATTGTAAATGAACAATGATATCCCTAATAGTCACCATGTAACAAATAAAATGCCCAGTGCCAAGAACAGGTTACTTCATTAGAAAGTATTGGACTCTAAACAAAAAACCCAAAAAACCAAAACCAAAACCAAAAAGAAACACAACAAAATAAAAGCAAAGCATGCCCAAGCTGCAAACCACAACCACTGAACAGCTTGGGACCAGAAACACCGTGGACTGACTCCTTGGATCCCATTCTCCCTAGAGGAACACCTGACTCAGTCTTGATATTAAGGGGAGAAAACTGGATTTGCCAGGAGTGGAAGCTGAACTAAGCAATATTGGGACCTTGGGACCTTGGGATCATCTGTCCATGGTGGGGATGGGGAGATGTGGAGAAGAAAGAATTACCTGATGTGGTGAGAGGCGGAAGGGACCTCGATTAAGGATATACAAGGATAGAAAATGTGACTTCTTTATTCATAATAAAAAAAAAGAAAAACAAAAAAGGAAGTATTGGCCACTGAGGTCCCATAGCATCCCAGTCAATAAAAATCTATGTAAATGCACTTGGTTACCCAGCATAACTTGATGCTAAAATGTTTTTGCTTGAGACACCACTATTTAAGTCACAGAACGTGGAAAAATCAGCTGGTATTGTGTTGGACCCATTATCCCTACTGACTAGGTTTTATAGTTATAAGTGGTGATATGCATACTATTGGATGAAAGAAATAATCATCAGTCTTAAGCAACTATAAATGCTATATGCTATAATAAAAAAGCAGCAAGCTATTACCACAGAATCAGTGATGGTAATAATGTTATGGAATTAGCCTGTCATTTTCTGATTGGATTTGAGGCCCATTGCATGAGTTGAATCCTATGCCTAATACTACTATCAGGCCAAGAACCTGTGGCTAGATAGGTTATGGGCCCTAGGTGACAACCCAGTACTATTACTCAGTTAAACAGACAATTTATTAAAATGACTCCTTGACGTATCTTATATGCATACATTATCATATCTCTCAATTCCCATTAAAAAGCTTCTTTTTTTGTATTAGTTGACAATAAATGCAAAGAACCACAATTGATCAAAGTGCAGAAAAAAAATGAGAGACTACTGAATGCTCAGACCTAAATCAGATATCAGTATCACAACTCTTCTTTACAAGGCTCAGGAATGATTGAAGAAAGGATTGTAACAGTAAGAAGTGGTCAATGATTACAAGGAAATTGTTTTCTGTATGGAGCAGGGCAGTTAAACATGAACTCATGGCATTTGTGACAGCATGCATAATCCTGCACAAACTCGGGATTTATCAAGTCCTAGTATGGAGAAAGGAAGTGGGCGTGAAATTTCAGCCCTAGCTAAGGAGCAATTGACAATTCTTGGGAAAGAGAGTTAGTCTTGAAGGTCACCTGTGCCCCAGTGTAAGAACAGCCATCTAAAAGTGCACAGACAGTAAAAACTATTTCATATGCTTTAAAGTATATGAAATTTAAATATAGAAGAAAAAAATGTTTGATGGGTAGGGAAAGGTGATTGGCCTGGAAGGAACTGAAGGTAGGGTGGATTGTATATGATCAAATTGCATTGTCTGAAATTCTCAAAGACATCTAGTTTACAAGGGTGTCTTTTAGACTCACCTCCACTTGGGTCTGTGGTAATGTATTGTATATTTAATAATAATAGTCTGGAATATTAGAGATCAGAGCTACCCACAATGCCAAGCCATGAAAGTCAGGGAGTGGTAACTCATGCCTTTAATCCCAACACTTGGGAGGCAGAGATACTTTGGGGTTTTGTGAGTTGAAGGTGAAACAGAGCCAGGCAGTGATGGCACCCACCTTTAATCCTAGCAGTAAGAAAGTTCAAACAGGAATTGAGATATCTGTGAAGGAGAAAGAAATATAAGGCAGGAGAAGGCAGAAGTTTTCCCTTTTTGCCTGGAATCCTGATCAGTCTGAGGACTTGTAAGATAGGTTCTACTCCATTCGGTCTGCGGAGTTGGCTGCGGGAGAACTGGTTGTGGTTTGTTCCGTGCCTCTCTGCTCTTTCAGCTTTTCCCCAGTATCTGGCCTGAGATTTTATTATAATACCAAATAGAATTCACGCCGTAAGTGTCTGTGCTCTCACTCCCTCGAACAGTACCTTCTCATTTAAATTATCATAATTTCTATGCACAGTTACCCCCATTAAAATAGTGGGTGTATTTATCCTTGCATATTGCTATTTTCTCAGACCACATTATGCTCTGGATCTAATGGTTTCAGAAACATTTTTGTATGGATGGATGAATGGATGAATAAATGAAAATAAAATTTATCTCTCTTTGCAGTGAATTTTATAATTTTCTTGAAAGTCATAGATAGGACTATTTTTAATATAGTAACAATATCATTTATATAATAATAATTATGCTCTTCAAATAAAAGGATTTTTTTCTTATAGATTTCTGTATTTTATATGTATATATTTTACTCAGGGCTGAAGAATAGAAGTAATAGGTTTTAGATTTGGGCATATATAAGATTCAATAAATGTTATAATTTTTAATAATGAATGAAAATGAGCCCTAGTTCTTGTCACAATGAATTTTCCATTTTATATAATAGGCCTAATTTTATCTATTTCTTAACACAATGCAGTAATGATAGCATTTCTATAATAGGAACTGCATATATCTGACAATGGGACTATTTCCCCCAAAGGGTTTTGTATGTATGTGCTGGGATTTTCCTCAGAGCAGTACAAAGCAGTATTAGAATTAGAGGTCATATAAAAAGGGAATTGGAGATTATCCATTGTGTACTATGCTGAAAGAATCAAACTATGTTCTCTTTGACAACATAAATGAATTTACTCAATGGAGATTTGTTTTTTCCAAGCTATGACTCTGCTGGGGTACCTACATATTTAAATATAAACCACAGTTTCCTCTTTGAGTATTCTCTCAGCTACTTGCAGAAAGGGCAATAAGTTACTGCAGCTAGGGGCCTTTTTTTGTCAATGCTACTGCCATATTTCTTTCTGATAAATCTGTTGTGTTTGTAACCATTTGATGAGTAGGTAAGAAAGAAGAGCTACAGAGCTTTGGTTGAAACAGTTTAAAACCCATCCCCCTCTTACTGGTAGAAAGCAGCAACAGTAAGATGTGCAATGGAGAGGAGGCAGTTGGGACAGCATGACCTGTGGGGAAGTATTCCTCATAAAGGCAGCCTTTTCAGCCCCAAGAAAATTGTTTTACACTAAATGAAATACAGATATGACAAGTTATCATTACATTATAAGCCTGTGTAACTCTTTCAGATGCTATAAATTAGGTAGACTTTTAGCCAGCCTTAGTAATTGCAATATATATGATCACTTTTTTGCATTTGATTTTCTGTTGTGTGTTTGAATATTGTGCATTTCTCGGGAAATATGACTTGCAGTTTCTATGGATTTGTTGACTTGTTTGGTCTTGTTCCACAGCACATACTGTGCTTTCCACTTAGAGACAGTGGTGCTGCTGGTTAGATTTTATTATTATTGCTTTGTTGATATGTTTGGTTCAGGCTCTAAAAAATCTACACTATTACTGCCTTCCAATTTTATTTTTAGTTCCTTAGCAATGTGCCAGCATCCTGCCTAAAGCTTTCTTTTAGTGCACAGGCTTACATAATGTTAGAAGGGAGAAAAACCCAGAAGTTTATTCTAATAGTTTGAAAGCAATGAACCTCTAATTTGTGTTAACTGATGTTTAAAAACCAAGGTGTTCTTTGATAATAATATGTACTGGAAAAAATTGATTCCCTGGGGAAACTATGTCATGTTAGATGTCTTGTCCATATACAAATTGGTAGATATTGCACAAATAAAAGTACCCTGATCCAAAGAATGTTTCCAGATTTTTTTTTGGTAAAAATTATGTGTATTTTCTTAAAGACTCTTTTACTAACTGTATCTCATTTTTTGTAGCTAATGCAAGTTTTTTCTTTAAGCCAGGCTCATTTTATTTATTGGCCTTACATGCCAATATTTTTGTAAATCAAAAATTGTATGTTTTGTCTTTATAACTTGATTAAAGTAATGCTAAGAATAGATACTGTTTGTCTATACTTGCATCAAATAATTATTTCTGCAGATTGAGATTTTGTGAGGGTGTGGGTGGATAATACTGATGCAAATTTTTATTTCTTTCAAAGTACCAGAAGGTGTAAAAATTCATGAAGATGTTTCTTACTATTTTTTGTAGTTTTCTTTGCATTTAATGGAAATTTACACAAAATATTTTTCTCTAAAGATCTTGTTTATAATTATTGACATTGAATATGATGTCCTCCAAAGGAGGAGAGAATAATTATACTCCTCTTCCCTAACAATCAGTGATAAAAGGAGGAATAAAATAATAAATAATGTTGAAGAGAAAATTAGGAGTCTCTAACCAATAGGCATTATAAGTCAATAAGACATTTTGAGAGAATTTTTCAGTTTTGCCTTGGACCTATATTCAATAATAATGGATATACTTAAAATTTGTTCTTGTGCTAAGAAGAAGTCTAACCACAATAAAAATGAATCTGGCATTCACCATAGCAATATATATATATATATATATATATATATATATATATATATATGTATGTATGTATAACACATACATCCTCTGGGTTACATATATTGCCTCAAAGTTGAAAAGGAACGTCTTGTCTTCAATTCATAGATGAGGACATTGAGGTGCCATGGGATTATATGAAAGAAGCATACAGAGTTCTGAGTGCTGTTGTGGGCAATAAAAAAGAATCTAAAATGTTGAATAGCTTCATGAACCAGGGACTCTTTTCCATAGGTTAATAATAGCCCAGTACATTCCTAGAAGGAGGAAATGACAAATTAATTTTATTAAAAAGGGTATTTAACTGCAAAGCTTTAAGTTGACTAGAGAATTCTAATTAGTGTGATTAGTTATTGCTAGAGTTGAATTTAGCAAAATATCTTTGAATGATGGAGGCATAGCTAAGGAATGAAGCAGACTGTCACATTTATGTATTAGAAAAGTTTAAATTTAATGCAGCATATTGACATTTACATAAACTTTAAAGTATATTTTATTTTATTGTAAACATTTAATGAGTTAAATATTTAATATTCACCCATTTGATTTGACAATATTTTTCATTCATTTACATCTTATCTCTTGCCCTTATTCATCTATTCACCTTTATCCATCATCATTGCCTCCTTCTTAGTTTTATCTTTTTTTGTAGGAAAGAACCCAGTGCATAAACAATGCCTGATATCCTAGGTCTATCATTTACTCTTTTATCTAAGCACTGCAGAGTAACTTTAATCTGAAACACATACAGAATATAAAAGAGGCAGTTTGGATATCATTTTAAATAACATCACAGTGGCACTTGTCTTAGGAAGTGAAAACATCTATACTAACAAAATAAAAAGAGATATTAGAAATAATATTATAAAATTTGGCTTTTGAAAGATCTAGGGAAAGTGTGGATTAGAAAATAGTATTGTTGTTTTAATGGAGGAAATACATATCTAAAGTATTAGGATGATTTAGTAAGTCAACTTTGACAATAAGAGATTCCAGTCAACAATCTTAATTAAAAATAGTATGTAATTACACTCAGTTGAACAAACAGGTTAATTTTAAGGAGGCACAATGGGATGGGTAATTCATCTTGGCAGATAAAGAATCTCGTGGGAAGTGAGCCTCCTGGTATGCCACTGAAGGATTATCTTGATTAGATTAATGTTTATGGGAAGATCCATCTTAATCAAGGTTGAAGACTCTCTCTGAGTAGGAATTATAAACTATATACTGTGGAGAAAACCTTTGAATATTGGCTTTTGTTACGTTCTGTTCCAGAATGCAATATGATCATATACTTCAAGGTCCTTGCCATAACTTCTTAACCATAATGAACTGTGGCCTAGAACTGTGAGACAAAGCAAACCCTTTATCCTTTGCAACCTGAAGAGAAACTAGAATATACAAGAAAAATTATAGAAACATAAAAATAATTCATATAAATCTGCATTGTATATAATATTTTGGTCCCATATACATGAAACACAAACATTTGAAAATAGGAACTTTAGAACTTTAGTACCTTTCAAAATTCATGCTGAATTCTGCCAATGTTTTAGACTTCATGAATCAGGCAGAAAATCTTCAACTGCAAAGCTCTTACAATAGCATTTTTTGCTCTTTAAAAACCTCTTTCTAAAGATTTACTAATTGACCAATAAACAGCAGTCATAACACTAGGCACAAATAGGCTTATGCATTGCTTAAGTTGAATATCATTAATGCTATAAAGAAAGCTTTATTAGCATCTCAGACACTAGCACATTGTGGCTCAGATAAGTTAAATAAAATTCTCAGGTCTTATAGTTATTTAAAAGGAGGAAGAGCTGAAAAAATTTTCAGAGCTTTTTAACTACACAGCTTTTGCTTTAAAGTTATATTATTTTGATTAAAGAGAATTTACCAGCTAAAGCCCTCTAGAGGAGTGTGTGTGTGTGTGTGTGTGTGTGTGTGTGTGTGTGTGTGTGTATGTGTGTGTGCATGAACAAATGCTAATGACAAACTCACTTTGGCAGGTCAACAAAATCCAATTTAGTAGAATCAATCAAGTATTATTCTCACTTGCTAATTAACAGCTCCTTTGCTCTTTCGACAGCATAGCCAAACTAGTGACTAGAAAGTTATTGGTCTAGGATAGACCAGGGCATGGCTGTCAGCACTCTCTACTTTGAACACAAAAGACAATTATAGTGAATTTGTCCCTGTCCAATTAATGAAGTTTTAGAAAATGGATCCTTGAGTATTGATGCCTCCACAATCAGTTTATAAGGGATGAGAATTTTTCAAGTACATTGGAAAAATTCTGAGTAATGTTTTATTTCAAATTTCTGTTTGTGGTCTTCATTGATATATATATATCTATATATCTATCTATCTATCTATATATATATATTCACTTACCATTGTATTTTATAAGCTGGGTATCTACTATGCTTTTTCTAAATATGTACTTTGCTTTCCATTTCTTCAGATTTTAATTAGATACTAATTAAATGTTAATAAAGTACATTTGTGAGACAGATGCAAAAAAAAATGCTCCTATAGAAATGACAAGAATAAATAGTGACATGTCTTACCTCTGTAACAAAACTTGAGGAGCTCAAGCAGGTACAAATCCTCTCATGAGTTCCATTTGTTTGTTCTGAGTTCAATCCTACTTGACAACACATATACATATCTCCTCAAAAGTGCACACAACATGCATTTACAATGTCTAGTCTTGTTTTTAGATAATACTTAAATATAAAAATATGAACAGACTGCCACTAAAGGTGACCTATTTTGCTTTAGTTAAATCTTCTGCTTGTCCTTGAAGCTCAGTGGTAATTCTTGGAGAAAATAAAGGTAATATCCATCTGAACAAAGAAGAGAGATATGCTATTAGGAATGTAAGCCTCTCATTAAAAGTCTCACTCTCTTATTATCATGAATAGTTTTTATGTTCCTTAAAGAAGCCTTGGAAAATCATGGTCCCAGATAAACTTCTTGCCTTTGTCACTTCACAAGTATAGAATAATAAGCAATGATACCTGGTTCAATGAAAAATTTATTTTTCACACAAAAAATATGATTGGTCATCCAAATTTATAAATAATAAGGTGCTTTTGGAAGCTTTTGAATAGGCAGCAGTACTTTAGTCACATGTCTTTAGAAAAATAACAAATGTATTAACTACAATCACAATATATGAGCAGCATAACTGATGTGTGATATCATTCTGTATGCTGTGAATTACCATTGGCTAATAGAAGGATGTTTGGGCCAATGGCAAGGCATCTTAGAGGCAGGTAGGAAACGGGAATGGAGGGTGGAGTTAGACAGAGACTCTGCAAGCTTCTGCCCAAGAAGCAGCTCAAGGAAGCAAGATGTAAAAGTACAGGTAAATGGCTTGAGAAGCTTTAGATTTTATTTTTTATGTTTCATGTATTTTAGAGAAAAGAGAAGTTTTATTAGTGTATGGTATTTTTTTTAGCTATCCTTAATGTTTTGTTTTTTATGTAAAGTTTGATAGTGATTTAAAAAAAAATCAGTATAGGTAAAGTCGTGAGCCATGCATCAAAAACATATATTAAGAGAAATGTGTTGAATTAAAATGCAAGAGCTAACAAGCAATAAGCCTGAGCCATAGAATGAACAGTTTGTAATGAATATAAGGCTTTCTGTGATTATTTGGGACTAAGCACCTGTGGAACTGCAGGTCCAGACCTTGGCTGGAGAGCCAGAAACTTCTAGCTGTACATAATATTTATGAATTAAAAAAAACACATTGAGATTTCAATTGATGCAAGGTTAGAACTGAGAATCTGAATATAGTATCTCTAGACATTTAAGAAATTGATATGCCCTTGGAAACTGATAAAAACTTGTTAAAACTAGAGATTTTATAAGACTGAATATGTCAATATTCCATCATAGATGGGAAAGGAACCAATAAGGCCCTATACTTCCCAGAAGAGCTATAAGTAGTTAAATTTTGAAGTATGAGATAGTCATATGCTTCAGTGGTGTAACACTGGTACATTACCCCACTCCTACTCAATTAAATAACCCTTTCCTTTCTTATACAAAAAAAACTGTGATTAAATTAATTGGGTCACACACCAGACAAAACATTCTTCCTTTGAAAGAATATAGATTTGGCAGGAGGGGAAATGAGAAAATAAAGGATGATGGGAAGACTTTAATCAAATAACATATATATTATAAAATTATAAAAATAAATAAAAATATTGCAAACAACAGGCACAATTTGTGAAATGTAAATTTAAAAGTTCATAGTTTTGGTGTTTTAGCATCTACACAAATATACTGTAAATATTGTTGCCAGCTGATGAAGCCATTCCTGTCACAAATCTTCTTCCTTTCTTCTGGACTGACATTTAAGCACACCTTTGAAATCCTTTTCTACCTTTTTATTCATATACTCTATCTCATACTTATTAAGGATATCTGCATACATACATATCTTTTTCTCTTTTTTATATCATTCTCACTAGATTTCTAGGACCTCTTCTCATATGGCACATGAGCTGCCTACTGTCTTTAGGATCTGTAGTTCAATAAATTCCTTTAAAAGTGTAGCTAAAATGTTTCTTTCTAACTCCAGGAAGGGGATCTTTATCTCAGAGAGAGAGAGAGAGGAGAGATTAAAAATATCAATAATAACACATACAGGGAAAAAATCAAAGAGAGAAACAAAAACAATTACTATGGACAATTATATTATGAATTTAATAGCAGATCCACTGAGGACTAGATATGAAGACATTTCTTCTATCTTTCCTTTTTCCTGTAACTTGTCTGAAGTCCATAGAAGACAAGCAACATCAGTATCTCCCACTCATGGCTAATGTTGACATTAACTTTTTCCTCAGATGAAGCCCTTGAGTGTGTTTCTTTGTCAATGCTTTTCTGCCATTGTGCCTTCCCTATGTCCTCACTAGTGCTGGCTCTCAGGTATTTCTCTCATAGCCAGCATGACTGTGTTTCTGTGTGTGGGCCGGCACCTAGGAGCCCACTCCCTCCAGAGGAGCACCTACCCAGTCTTGATATTAGGGTGAGAAAATCAGACCTG
Organism: Sigmodon hispidus; assembly: GCA_004025045.1. NCBI lineage: Eukaryota > Metazoa > Chordata > Mammalia > Rodentia > Cricetidae > Sigmodon > Sigmodon hispidus. The sequence continues at coordinate 11,888 of PVIH01015266.1, forward strand.
CCTGGAGTGGATGCAGAGCTGAGTGACCTTGGGATTTCTTCCCTTTTTTGGGAGAGAATGGGGGTTGGGGAGGAGGGAGGCTGAAGATTGACTTGGAGGGATTGTGGGGGGAGCAAGGGCATACACAGATAAAAAAGAGCTTATTTTATACATAAAAATATAATAAAAAGAAGTTAAGTAATAAATACATAATTTTTTCCAAAAAAAAAGAAAAGAAAAAGAAAACTTGTTTTCAGAGAATGCATCGATGACTGGAGCAGGCCTCATTGCAGAGCTAAGAGCACTGGACAAGAACATTATGCGTTAGTGAAAAAAATGGGAAATAATACTAACAGCAGTGCATGTTCTGGAGTAAAAACACTTTTTGAGGGGAAGTAGGAATATCCGATTAGATCCACAAAGGAGTTGGCATACAGCTCTTTCCGAAAGCTTTATGGAAATAAGCAATAGATGTTAAACAGACCATATTTTACAACCATAATTCAAAATAAGTTGGGATTAATGAATGTTAACTTGAGCTACTTAAATCTTAAACATTTAAAAAATACATGCTATTTAAAATCTTTTGATCAGATATACAATAAATATTAAAATGAAAAGAATCTGTCTTTAGCCAAAACAGAGCTAAGTGTAAACTATTTTTCCTTAAGATTATAATTGAATTACCTTTATCCCCTCCCTTTCCTACAAACAAACCTTCTCATATGCCCCCCAACACTCCTAATTCATAGCATTTTCCTAAAACCTTTCAAATTGTTTATAGACTATTTTTTTACAAAAAAAAAATCTTTCTTTTTTTTTTTTTTTCTTAAATCTTTTACTTTAAGACATCATGGGCAAACCTTACAGGCATACATGGAAAAGATAGACATGATCACAGAACAAAAATAACATAATAGAAACATTGATGCCTGACAGCTAATGTTGAAGCAGAAATTCTGAGAGTTTGGTATGCTGTAGGCATGAAAGTAATGGATTAATATTCATTTCCCTCTTTCTCACTCTCTCCTTACAAAGAATTCATGCCAACCTCTTTGTAATCTTTTTCCAAAGCAGCGCTGTCCTCATGGACCTCAGAAAACTCTCCTTCCTCCATGCTTCCACACACATATCAGTGTATTGAGGCACACTTGGTGTATATCAGGTCAAACCTGCAGTCTCGGTGCACTCAGACTTCAGCAACACTGTAGTGTTGTTCTTTGTACCTTGACAAGAGCTTCACCATGTACCACAGTGGGCGTCTGGTAATTAATGCCAACCATAAAGTAAGGAATCATTCCACAAACTGAATGCCTTGTTTGTTCTTCATGGTGACAATGGCAGCACTGAGATTTTTGAGAACCACATACACATTATGACAGGCAATAAGCCATTCATGCTTTTACCATAGCTGGGATCCCATCTCACTATATGGGTCAAAGCAGGCACTGTTAGAGTTTGCTACAGAAAGCTGCTCATGATAGGTTTTCTCAGCAGAGATGGCAGGTGTGTATGTAGACATATGGAAGTTGATGTATAGTTAGAGTACATAGTTGGTCAGAATTTAGGTCAGATTCCCACCAAATCTGAGAGAAGCAGTGATGAATGATACAATCTGGCTAATAAGGCAGTTGAGGTTAGTGTAGGACAGGTGCTCAATATCAGGGTTTCTATGATGGATGTTGAGATAGTTTGGATGTAACTGATCTCCATAATCTCATAGGGAGTGACACTATCAGGAGTTATGACCTTGTTAGAGTAGGTGTGGTCTTGTTGGAGTAAGTTTGTCATTGTCAGGGATGGGCTTTAAGGTCTATTTTGCTCCAGCTTTGCCTACTGTGATACTCAGTGCACATCCTATTGAATTCTGAACAAGATGTAGCAAGTACCATGTTTGCCTGCACAATACCATGCTCCCCACCATGATGATAATGAATTAAACCTCTAAAATATTAAGCCACCACAGCAATTAAATATTTTCTTTATTAGAGTGGCCATGATCAAGGTATATCTTCGAAGCAATATAAAACCTTAAGACAGATGTAATAGATGTCCTCATTGTCTATGATTATGGCACAATCAGAGTGCTTCAGGGTGATGTGGACAGTAAGAATGGTATTGTAGGGCTATATGACAGCAGTGAAGACCTGGCAGTACTGCATAAATTAGGAACTCCAGATTGGACATATTTTCCATCAGAAAGAAGACAGCCACTACATCAGAAAGGAGTTGAACTCAGATCACCAAAGCTATGGAAAACTAAGAAGCCATGAAGATCTGTTTACGAGCCAACTAGCTTGTGAATTTGGTTCAAAACAAAGTCAGTGATCACCTTGTCAACGGTATGTAGGCATAGTTATGGGCATCTGAGGAGCTTCCCAGAGTAGAAAAGCTGGTGGTAGGTACCAGTGCAAATTTTGTTAATAACTGTATGTTTCATATCTATGAACACTGCCCTGGGCCCATACTTGCCATCACCTATCTCACTGAAGAAAGTTTTGAAAGAATCATGTCTTCTCTGGATGGTCTTATTTCTTGGTATCCAGCCTGAAGGCAGCAGAGTTCCCCATGTTAATTACTTACCTTGAGAGTAGCTTGGTCCACATAGCTGGAGATTCTCTCATGCGTGATAGTTACAAGTTCAGAGGTAAGGGTGACAAGCACATACTGGGACACAGTCACCGTCCCCAATAATTCAAGATTCATGGTAAGTAAGAAGATTTAAACTAGATTTTAAAATTAAGTACTTGGGAAATTAGTACCTACAATAGGCAAAGAAGAAAAGACTGTAACATCAAAGGTGAAATGAATGAACAGGAGAAAGGATAAAATATAAGTCAAAGAAACATTTATTATATTTGCTTTGTTATCTAACCTGTAACTCCCAAATTCATCTTCTGCTTGTTCAGTGCTGAGATTGTAGGCATAAACTATTACAACTAGCACAAGAAAACTCTCAAAGTGCCATATTATAATACCTACTGTAAATTTATAATAATCAAAATGTATGTAAAACAGAGTATACTTATAGAAGAAATAGGTAGAAATAAGGTGAAGAGGGTTGGCTCATTGGATAAGATCTCATCCTGTTCTTCCAGATAGCAGGGGTGCAGAGGGCTCATAACTGCTTGGAATGTCAGTCCCAGGGCATCAGGGCATCTGATACCCTTACTGTGTTGTACCATCACCAGAACACCTATGGCATATTCTCCCCCCCCCCCTCTCTCTCTCTCTCACACACACACACACATACACAGAAAAATTTAGAGAACAAATATACTAGTAAATGCTGATGATGGAATTAAAACTATACATATAGATAAGATTAATTATCTAAAAATGTATTTTAGGTAAAATTTAGAAAATTAAACAGTATGATTTTAAGTTTGCATTCTAGTGTTAAAGACATGTGCAATATTTGGTTCAATAACCAATAATTTTAATCTTTTCTGTATTATATTTTTTACTGAGACCAGCTGACTGTTTTGTTATAGAAAATTAATATTCAATTGAAAGAGCTAGGAGTGTAGTTCAACTGACAGAATTTTTGCTTAGGGTATATGTAAAAAGCCTTGACTTTGAAGTACCACATGAATTAAACACTTTGATATAAATTTATAATTTTAACAATGGGAAGGTAGAAGCAAGATGATAAAGACTTCAAGAACATCTTGGTTACACAGTGAGTTCAAGGCTATGAGATACATGAGATCCAGTCTCAGACAACAAAACATCAATGAATCAATATCTCTTTCAAATTTGTCTGTAATCCTGAGATGTTCAAAGGAATTATTTTACATAAATGAGATGCTAGAATCACCCCTGAGTTGTACAACAGACACAGTCTGAGTTGCTGTGACAATGAAGTCAGAAGCTGTCTTCAGTGCATGCTTAGTCACCAATCAGTCCAGGCTTTATGTCACATGGTTTTGTCTCTGGAGAGCTAAGGTAAGTTTGTTCACCAGAAATCCATTTGCTACCTGAGAGAACTTTGACAAATATGTGAGGCAACGAGTCTTAAAACCATGTAGAGGGGTTGGAGAGGTTGTTCAATGGTTAAAAGCAATTACTCCTCTTGAAGAGGGTTGGAATTTGGATCCCAGCACCCTCATGGCAGCTCACAACAATCTCTAATTTAAATTTTAAATGAAAAGGGATATTTCTGGCTAAAGTACCCAGTCTTTACTGGGTTAGATAATTTTGTTTTATAAGAAGGACTTTAGTAATAAATGTAAAAAATAAAAACAAGTTTTTGTTCATGATATAGTCTCCATGGGGCTGAAAGAACAAATGACCAGGAAGACAGAATTCAGTGCCTACATTGACTATGGAATTTGTGTTTCAAGGAGGTCAATGCCAATAAGAGGATATACTAGTTACTGGTGTCACCACTGTGACAAAATACCTGACGGAATCAACTTACTAAGAAAGGCTTCATTTGGCTCATGGTTTCTGAAGCATAAATCTATCATGGTGTCTGAGGGAGTAGTATCAAATAATAGTTTATGGTTGGCAAGAAAATACTTATAGGTGAATACTAGAAGAACAAAGGCCATTCCCCCAGTGACATATCTGAACTTCAACCCAACTCCAATATTCACTGGCTGCCAGCAAAGCCACTATATTATGAGTCTATCAAGAGGACTTGTATCTTGGCAGAGTACTTGTGATCTGATTGTTTCTGGACAAATATGTTTGTGCCTCACTAATCCCCTAGAGTTTCATAATCCAGTGAGGTACACTGTTTAATTTTTTTTTAAACTGCTCAGCTATATTCTCTCATGGCAATGGTTTTTTTCTTCTAGAAATTATTGTAAATGGAATTGTTCCCCATAAGATACGTGCATTTGAGATAGAAAAGAATATTATTATGCTTTGCTTATTTATACCTAGTAATAACATAGAAATATTTATAGTATTTGGTAGTTAACTTATGCTTAAACATTCTACAAACTTCAAGGATTTACAATGATTTTTTTTGTTATACCTAGCTTCTAAATACTATGTCCATAATTTTATCTTTTTCTTCCCCCTCTTTTTATTAACCACAGATTCTCTTCTCATACAATATAATTCAAATACAGTTCCCCCCCCCACTCTTCTCAAGTTGCTCTCAAGGTCCTGTCCCATTTGTATCTACTTTCTTTATGTGTCTCTTTAGAAAATAAAGTTTCTATAGGATGACAACAAAGAATAACAAAATGAATAATAAGATAAAACTAAAACCATCATATCAAAGATGGCCAAGGCAAACAGAAAAATAAAAAGAGCCACAAGAGAATGCACAAGAATTAGAGATCCATTTGTTTACTCTTTCTGAACTCCCCTAGAAGTACCCACTGAAAGCTATAGCATAAACCCAGAGGACCTAGTGAAGACCTGTGTAGGTCCTATAATTGATGCTTCACACTCTGAGTTTATATGAAACTTCATCATTTGATTCAGAGGGTCATTTTATCCCAGTGTTATTTTGGCTCTTACATTCTTTTCAATTCCTCTTCCTTGGAGTTCCCTGATCTCTGAAGAGAGGGGATTTACTTAAAAGATACATCTTCTTTAGAGCTGCGTGTTTCATGATACCTTCCTGCCCCCAGATCCACCTGTGTTCTGCATTTGTTATTATCTGCTGCAGGATGATGGCTCTCTAATAATAGTCAAATAAAGATCCAGGCTATGAGTGAAGAAGAATATCATTAGGAGTCATTTTATGTTACTTTAAATTTTTTTTTACTAATACTATTTAGTTTTACCCTAGGTCTCTTGTTATTGTTCACAAAAATAGTGTCAGGTATGGGTTCTCATCTCATGAGTGGACCTTAAGTAAAATAAGACATTTGTTGGTTTCTCTCACAAGTTTGTACCACCATTGCCCTAACATTTTGAATGCAGGACAGATTGTAGATCAAAGGTTTTGTGGTTGTGGGGATATTTACTTTTCTCTTTGGCTAGCCTGGAAAGTACCTTCCTGTGTCATATAGACAATAGAACATGTGAGAAGGTTTTATGTAGGGACAACTTGACCACTCCATTTTCAATGACTTGTGGGGGTATTGTCTTCAGCAATGGAGTCTTGCTGTCAGTTTGTGGAGAGTCACTAATTGTCTTCTCAACAGCATAGATTGTTTGAGGATTTCCATGAGAACCTTTTCGTCAATAACTCAATGGAATAAATCCAAGTTCTGGCACTGGAGACTGCATTTGGTGGCAAGACATAGCTAGTAGGGTTCCATTTCCTACATTATTTGGAGACTTTATTATGATCATCTCCATATATTATAGGAAGGTTCCACTACACTAAGCTTTCCTATAGCATATCAAATGCTTTTCAGTTCTAGCTATCCTCAATTCCTCCCTCAATCTGTAGGAAAAAGTCAAAGTATTTTTATTTGCAGATGATATGATAGTATACATGCATGGCCCTCCTGAAAATTCCACTGGGAAACTCATACAATTGGTAAACACATTCAGCAATGTAGTTGGAAACAAAAGTAACTCACAAAAATCCTTCCTATACAAAAATGACAAATAGACTGAGAAAGAAGTAAAAAAAAACTTTCACAATAGCTTCAACTAATATAAAATAACCTAGAGTGACTTCAACTAATCAGGTGAAAGACTTGTATGATATAACTTTCTTTTCTTTGTAAACATTAAAAAATTATTGTTATTATTATTATTAGAGATAGTTTTTTTAGATAGTCCTCTTAATACAGCCAATAAGACTACTGAGGTCACGGGCATGAGTCATCATGCCCATTTTTTAAAAGTGTTTTTTATGTAATTTCTATAATTGTACTGTCGATATCCATTAAAAACTAATTTGTAGAAAATCATCAACAGTAATATTATAACTTATGTAAATGTCTATTATTATTCTTTGTCCTTTGGTAATTCCTCATCCTTATGTTTTGGTTAATGATGCAGATTGTTTAAGATCACAATGTTTAGAGTCTGGGAGAGAAAGAACAAAAAGTCTCCCAGAAATTTAGTATAGAACTTGAGCAAATTACTTAACCTCTTGACCCTCAGTTCATTTGATCTGTATAATGGGATATTATATATCACAGAGTCAGTATGAGGATTAAATATGTTGGTGTGTAAAAAATGTAGACCACATGAAAGAAAACTAAACATTAACTTTTAAAAGTCATCATTTTTGCTCATTGTTTATAATTACTAAGTTTATCAATTACTTTCTTCTATTGATGATGTCTTTGCCTGAATTTTAGTGATTCATTTGAAATAATGTACACATACCCTATTCCTGATGAATACGTTTGAAATTCTTATGTTCTATCTGTTCCATGTATACCTGTGGAATTTGCAAAAATTATAAAAGTATCATATGGGTTTGAATATTCATTTACAAGAGTGGGTTTGAATATTCATTCACAAGAACCTTGGCCTTGCTTTGAATTAAGATAGTTTCTCCATATTGATCTTTCTACTTGGCTGTCCTGGATACAACTATACCCATTTCTGAGCAGCTATTTATTTCTACAGTTAGCAAAATTTCACGTCCTTCACAAAGCACCTATCTGAGGCTAAGCATAAAATATAGGTTCTATGGGAACCTATATTTTCTAGCTCATGGATTAGTGTTGGTACTAGTGCTTTGACCACCAAGGATCATCTAAGAAAAGTGAAGTCCCAGATGAGAGAGTAGGAAATAAAGGTCATATAAAAACTCTTTAGATCAGACAATTCCTGGGTCCTTATAAAATAACAATTCACATGTCACAAAATCTTTACTGAACTGTTTGAGGAGAAGAAGACGTTTTGTTTTCTTATTTACTGTAATTTTAGGGTATGAGTGGGTTTGCTATACCAGCTGAAAATGTTCTAAACTATGATGAGTAGATAGTAGAACATGATGTTTAAACATCAAAGATGTAGTGACTAAAGCTGAAAGGTAAGAGATTAGATCATTTACTTCTATGAATCCCATGTTACATATAAGGCAGTATTAGGTATAAGAAAAAATCAGGACAAAGGAGACCAAGAGGATCTTTCTTGAAATTCTATCAGTAGTGACACTGAGGGCAAGTGACTCAGGGGAGCAAAAATGATAAATTTGCTTAAGTTCTGCCGAGTCATTAAGAAGCAAGAGGATTAAATAGTGTCTGATATTCTGGAAAGATGGTATGAATTATTGTCATGGGTAAGGGTACTGTTGGGGATTAATAAATACCTTAGGGCACATTAAAGGCAAAACAAGAAGAAAAGAAGAAGCGAGCAGAGAAATAGGGTAGTATGGGAAGGATATAGCAAGAAGGGAGGGACTTTTTCTTTTTTAATTCTTTTTTATTTTCTATTTATTGTTGAATAAAGTCTCAGTTTTTATCCATGTATCTCCTTGTTCTAACTCCATTCCCCCTCCTGTCCCTCCCAGTAACTCTCTCTTCTCCTTGTCTCCTTATCTCCTCTCTAGAAGGGGCATGAGGTCCCAAGGTCCCAAGTTGGCTTAATTCAGCATCCACTCCATGCAAGTCTGATTTCATCATCCTAATATCAAGACTGGGTTAGGTGTTCCTCTGGAGGGAATCGGCTCCAAGGTGCCAGTCCAAGGTGCTTTGAATCACAAGCTGTTCAGTGGTTGTAGTTTGCAGCTTGAGTGTGCTTTGCTCTTTATTTAAAGTCCCCTAATGCATGAGTACATCTCCTGCTTATCTTTCTGGGTTTGTGATACCTTTCTCTGAAGGATATTCTCCAAATCTATCTATTTGCCTGCAAATTTTAGGATATCATTTTTTGTTACTGCTCAGTAGTACTCCATTGTGTAGATGTACCACAGTTTGTTAATCCATTCTTCAGTTGAGGGGCATCTAGGTTTTTTTTCAAATTCTGGCTATTACGAATAATTCTGCTATGAACATAGATGAGTTAATGCTTTGGGGGTGCAAATGTGAATCTTTAGGGTATATGCCTAGAAGTGGTATTGCTGGGTCCATGGGGAGACTGATTTCCAGTTTTCTGAGAAACCGCCGTACTGCATTTCAGAGTGGCTGAACAAGCTGACATTCTCACCAACAATGGAGGAGTGTTCCTCTTGCTCCACAACCTCTCCAGCACAGGCTGTCATTTGTGTTTTTTTTTTAAAATTATTCCTCAATTTATTAAAGTTACAAATTCATCCAGACCTAAGTTCTTCCATAAGCTTTAAAATTTAGCTTACAAGTCTTATTATTTATTTATAAACTTAGCCAATATGACAGATGTAAGGTGGTATCTCAAGGTTGTTTTGATTTGCATTTCTCTGATGGCTAAAGATGTTGAGCACTTTTTCAAGTGTCTTTCAGCCATTTGCAATTTTCTGCTGAGAATTCCCTTTTTAATTCTGAACCTCATTTTTTAATTGTTATTTAAGTACTTGGGCTCTAGTTTCCTGAGTTCTGTATGTATTTTAGAGATCAGTCCTCCACATGCATGATATTTATGAATATAGAAGAAAAATTGATGGAAAAGAAAATATATTTCTCCTTTAGCAGCTGCTTTACTGTAGACCCACATGGTTTTCAACAGAGAAAATCAGTTGATATTTATTAATACTAACTCAGCTTAATGAAAAGAAAATACATTCATGCAGTATAGCATGATTTTATAATTTGTATGAAGACCCTAAGTCGTATAATGGAGGAAATGTAACTGACAGATCTACTTTTGAGACACAGCTTCTAGAGACAAACCTCTGCCTGTCTTTCTTTTTCTCTATGAATGCATATAAACATATATTTTATTTGTATACATAGGTAGTAAGGTCATGCCATTAGAATTTTAAAAAGTACTATATTCTTTGTCTCATCTTTTTAGTTGACCTTTTGTGTGCTGCTCCTTATTGGTCATAGAGATTTGAATTGTTTATCTACAGTATTGATATTCAATAGTGTGAATAGTTTTCATTTAATCATTTCTCTCTCTAAAAAGACATTTTTGACCAAGTGCTTTCCATAGGTTTAAGCATTCTTTCTTGTAATTTTTATCATAAAATTATTTTTCCCCCAATCGAGAATCTGCTTGAGAGTTCTAAACATGAGGAAACTATCTTAGTAATTTTCAAGGTGTTCTTCCTCTCCTGCCATTTGAAATACTCAATTGTTACATAAAAATTAAAATAAATGTTATTCAGTCTCTATCATAAAAACTCCATATCTCTTTGGGTAATAAATTTTCTCATAAATTTTTTTCTTATCAATTACATTTTACCTTTTTATTATTTTTACCATAGGTATCTTCTGAATGGGTCTGCTCTTGTATTCTTATGAAAACAGGTACATTAATGATAATGCCAAGGGATCATCTCATTGGAAGAAGGCATACTAATAGGACGATGAGTAGAGGGCCATATTTCAGGGAAAATAATTATAGTTTAGTGAAGCTTGGTCAGACTTGCCTTTTTTCATCAACATACCTTTTTTCTCTAGTTACCAAGGACTTCTTTGGCTTTGCTCCGTCAACATGGAAGGTGCAGAAGCGCTCATGCCAGTCCATGGAGTACTTGCTGGTACACATTTTCTCAAGAGAATAGGCATTGGGTTCTATGAGTTTATTCAGAGAAGATTCAGAATGATATGCTTGCAAAAGGCTAGCTTATATATGAAGCCAATGAAGCTGAATTAAGTACAAGTAAATGGAAACTCAGACTTTGTCACTTATTTCCTGTAATATACTGAGGATAATGGATTAAAACTTGCCATCTTTCTGCTTCAACATCATGACTGCTAGGAATAAAGGAGTTTCCTACACTCTGCTCCCTCTCTCCTCCCACCCTTGCCCATTTCTTCTTTGTAAACAGGTGTTTTTTTTAAATTGTTTTACCTAAAAGGTTTTATTTTTCTTTTACATACCAACCACAGTTACCACTCCCTGCTTCCCTCCCATTCACCCCCAGCTTCCTCCCCTCATCCACTCCTCAGAGAAAGTAAGGCTTCCCATCGGGAGTCAACAAACTTGCCCATATCAAGTTGAGGAAGGACCAACCCTCACTTACCCCTGTATCAAGGCTGAATAAAGTATCCCTCTATAGAGAATAGGCTCCAAGAAGCCAGGACCCACAAACTGCCAAAGCTACACAACTGCCATTCACATTCAGAGGGCCTAGCTCAGTCTCATGCAGGTTCCTGAGCTGTCAGTGCAGAGTTAGCAAGCTTATGTCAGCTGCCTGTGTGGGTTTCCCCTCATGATCTTGACCCCTTTGCTCTTCTAATCTGTTCTCCCTCTCTTCAACTGGACAAGCAGCTGGACCCAGTGCTTAGCTGTGGATCTCTGCATCTGCTTCCACCAGGTTTTGGATGAAGGTTCTATAATGACAATTTGATTATATGGAAAGACCAGTTAAGGCACCCTCTTCACTCTTGCTTGGAGTGCTAGCTGGGGTCATCTTACGTGTTCTTGAGATTTTCCACAGCACCAGGTTTCTCCCTAAACCCAAATGGCTCCCTCTGTCAAGCTCTTTGCTCTTCCTCTCTGTCCCTCCTCCAACTCCATCATCCAGTTCCCTCTTGTCCTCTCTTTCCTCCCCCTACTCCTCCCACTATGCCCCCAGCTTACTCAGAAGGTCTTATGTATTTCACCTTCCTAAGGGTCCTCTTTGTACAATAGGGTTTCCCCTGTGCTACTAACTAGCTCCCAAATCATGACATGAGACTTATTTCTTTTGTGTGTATTTATCTTTATTTTTTATTTTTGAATAAAGTCTCATTTTTTATCCATGTAACTATGAATGCTCAGCCTTATCTTATGCTTGTATCCCTAGCTCTTCTACATTAACCTGTTCTGTCTCATGGCTTTTTACGTTTCCTTCCTTCCTTCCTCCCATGTATCTTGCTTTCACTGCTTCTCCAGTTTGGTTGGCAGCTGCTTGGCTCCTGACCCAGGTGTATTTTCTTTTCTCCCTCATTCTCTTCTCATTTTCTCTTGTTCTTTTTTGAGCCTAGATTTCTCCTCTTAGTTTTTCTCTTTGCCAGCCCTGCTTGTCCTTCTCCTGCCTAGCTATTGGCTGTTCAGTTTTTTTTATTAGACTGCCTTATCAGGTGCCTTAGGCCAGCAAGGTGAAATAGCAACACATCTTTACATAGTTAAACAAATGCAGCATAAACAAATATAACACAACTCTGTACAGCTAAAGTAATATTTTGTAGTATAAGCAAATGTATAACATCTTTACATAATTAAAATATTTCACAACACTCTCTTTTTACCTTTTAGGTTTCTTCTAGTTCTGCTGTTGAGGCTGAACTTGCACATTTCAGTAATCATTCCTATCTGAGCCCTTCAAGTAGTCAGGGATATGGTTTGTGCCTCAGATCTTGTCCTTTTGGATTTCTGGTTAATAGTATTATTTATTACACTCAAAAATAATCCTGAAAGCCAGATATTATAGTGTGTGCTTTTAATCTCAGTACTTGGGAGGTGGAGTCAGGTGGATCTATATGAGTCGTAGTCCATTCTGGCATATATCATGAATTCTAGGCCAGATTTGGATATATCTGTCTCAACAAAATGTCTTGAAATTTCACCTCTCAAGACTACCATTTCAGAGTCTTTGAGCTCTACATTACTTGTCCCAGTTAGTAGCCACAATGTTCTCTGCCCATCTATTCCAACTCTCTTTACAACTCTGGGCTTCTTACATTCCAAACTGCACTCAGTATCAACTCCAGACAGTTACACTTCAGCCTGATTGATTTCATACTGATTTCTCTGAATGTCTTCAGCCACCACTCAAGTAGGGTCACTATAGTTCTAATTGGAGAAATGACCGAAACTTCCTTATCAATTTCTCTGTATCCAGAACAATAGTCTATTTTTGTAGTATTTCTAATAATAATCTGAAAGTGTAAGCTGAGTATGTCAGTTTTGTGCCCATTACTCTTCAGATCTGGATGTTTTCTAACAAATACAAACCTGTTTCATGACTTCTGACATCCTGAACCCCAACACCTGCCTACTCTCCAGTGCTGGACTGCAAACATCCTTTTCTAATCTCTGCTACCAGCCAGACTCTGCTTTCCACAAAAGTTGTTTTTCAGTCTCAAGCCTTTAGGATTTCTTCCCACTTCATTATCTACACAGCCACAGTCTCTCTCTCTCTCTCTCTCTCTCTCTCTCTCTCTCTCTCTCCACACATACACACACACATAAACACAAACATCACCAATCAAATCATTGTCCATACCTATTTTTTCAATTACTATTTTATCTTTATCTTTTAATTCTATTCAAATCATCAGGACAGATATTTTTCCCTACCTTTTAGTAGATTCTGATAGGTTGTTTTTATTTATTTATTGTTTTAGGTAAAAACAGCTTCATCAGCTTCCTCTTTGAATATTCAAATCATATGTCATGTCTAAAATCTAATTGTTCTCACAGGTCTCTTACACAAAGCTGAGTAAGTGTAGTGGTCATAACTTAGTTCTTTATTTTAAAGAAACTATTTACTCTATTTTACAAAATGTATTTGTTGCTGCCTGCTGGAAGGTCCATTTTTCACAAGTCCAGAAAGATTTTTTTTTAATGGAAACCTCCTAGGAGTTTTATTTGGAATAAAAATGTAAATTTCTCACATTTTTGTTGTTATCTAGTGAGGTTGTTGTTAATGTGTTTCCTAAATTGAGGGAATCTTTTTTTTTTTTTTTAATTTTTGAATGAAACCTAGTTAGGGGCAATTTGTTTACTTATTTCTGAATTCTGTTTAGTGATCTTATTTAGGTTTGTTTCTCTACAAATATTTATAAGGTTCTAATTTATTATTATTACTACCATAGGCTCTGCTTTAAAATAGTTACCTGTTGCAGTTGCCATTTCATGATTCTTTGGAATTAAATAGACCCACCACCACCACCTTTTTTGAGAAAGGGTTTCTGCTTGTAGCCCTGGCTGTCCTAAAACTCACTCTGTAGACCAGGCTGTCCCTGAACTCACAAAGATCTTCCTGCTTCTGGATCCTGAGTAGAACACTCGGATTAAAGGTAGGTACCACCACTCCTCAGTTGAAGTAACATAAATTTTTATGACAAACTAAGTTAAAACAGTTTTCAAATTCCTTGAAATTTTGCAGACTATATCTAGGAATTCAGGGAATTTTCAGTGTCTTCTTTGCTGCTACAAATTACTTGAAATATGTTATCTTGTGTCAGTTTTTTTGTTTTCTAAAGATTATTTGTTATACTTTTGTTCCCATACTTATTCAAATTAAGTGCAATAGACAATTTCTCCCAAGTAGATTCTGTTCCTTTTTGTCTATTATCGTGATTATTGCTTATTTTGTTAATTATTTTTATCTACCTTGCCAGAATGTTTTTTTTTCTCTTTTTTCCTTTATAGATAAATTATTTTCAAGTTTTTGTATACATGCTATTCTAGGGTGTATATTGGCACATATTTATTAAAAAATAAAGCCAGTCATTTAATACAGGTACATGTTGTCCTTCGCTATGGGACTGAAGAGGAGTCTTGTTTATTGATTGGCATTAGCACATCTCCCATGAACTTTCAAAAGATTTTCAGTAAATTCATTAAAAACCCTATAATATGGAAACTATAATAATCAATTAAAAACTGAAGATTATGTTTCACACATCTGGAAATTCTCTAATGTAAGTGTTCCAAACACACACTTTGATTGCTTCATTTTTTGATGAGTTTGTCCATAAGAATTCTTCTAGACATTCATTATACATTACATTAACCAAGGTATATTTTTTTAAATTAAAGGTCATACATGAACTAGCCTTCAATTTTTATCTTGTTTCATTTTTGCCAATAATGTGAATCAAATTAAAATGACCCGCTAAATGAGTTGGAATATTTGTTTTCTAAATTCTACAGCATTTCAAAAAACCTAAATATTATTTTAGATTGTGAGAGGACAGGTTAAAAACTGCCCAGGCCTCTCATTGAAGCTGATGGATTACTGATTTTGATGCCTATATATTTCTTATTTCTTTACTTAAGTGCATGTGTATGTGTATATGCTGTTGGGTGTAAACATATACATACATACTGAGGCAAGAAGTATATTTTCCAATTGTTATCCCCATGTTTTTTGAGACAGGGTCTCTAACTAAATCTGAAGCTCAGTAGTCAGCAAGATGGACAAGCATTGGATTGCATCTCCATGACTAGGATTTTGGGAATGTGTTTTTATGTCTGTTTTTTATGTGGATGGTAGGGGTACAAATTCAGGCCCTCATGCTTGCACAGCAGATTTTTTACATCACAAGATATCCCCTAAGCCTTACTTAGGGTTCTTGTTTTGTTTTTTAAATACATGGCTATTCCTCCAACTATAATACACTTTCACATTCTATCAAAAAAAGACTTTAAAACACTAAAGAATATTTAAAACGCTACCTCATATTATGGATTTTTCTTTGTTCTATTGTCTTTGGTTATATGGTTTATCTTTTCTTCTTTGTTAATCATTTCAATATTTGACAATTTTTTCTTACTTCAGAAAAGAAAGAGACTGGGGACTTCGACATATTATCTTTACTATTTGTTGAATTTTGTATTTTAGTGATGTAAAATTAATTCTCATTTTATATTAATCATGTTGCTTTTCATTTTTTTGAGCATAATACTTGAACTTGTTCTTTTTTGTGTGGTACAGGGTTTCATTTTTGATGTCTGAGTTGTATAGAACTTGCTGAGTTGACCAGACTAACCGAGAATTTGCTATTTAGACTATGCTAGTAGAGGATGCACAGATACACATTCTTGTGTCACCTGAGTGCTAAAGGTGCCTCAATATGCCTCACTTAGACATGTTTTGCAATATAAAAATAACCTCATTTTCTTGACAACTTTTACGCTTGAGTCAACTTACATTTTTTAAAACAAACATTTATTATTTTGGTTACCTAAATTAATTCTTATTTATTTATTTTTATCTTTGATATTATTATGATATAATTACATTAATTACTCTTTGATTCATATTTAATTTAAGTTTATATCCACTTCAAAATGAAATGCAATGTTTTTTAGCTGTATTTTTGTTTTGAGCATTCACTAATTATTTTACAAGCAATGGCATTTAGTGGTCAGAGACCATTTAACTTGTTGAGCCTTACTTTTTGCCTTATTAACACATGAGTCATTTAAAAGACAATTTTATATATTTGATAGAAATTTTACTTTTTAAATTTTTAATATACCTAAATTATTTATTAATTAAACAATTATAATCATTTATTCAATTATTTAAATTTAGTTATAAAGTTGATATAATTTCACCACATTTTTGTGTAACGTTTTAGTCTTTCAATGATCTGTAACTTACATATTTTGTTTTTTTTCAGTTACTGGTTTTATTTTATTTTTTTGTTATGAATGAAGTCATTTTTTAATCCATGGATATCCTTGTTCAAGCTCCCTTCCCCCTCCCACCTCTTCCAGTCAGTCTCTCTTCTCCACATCTCTTTATTTCCTCCCCAGCAAGGGCAGGAGGTTCCAAGGTCCCAATATGGCTTATTTCAGCATCCACTCCTGGCACATCCATTTTCCTCACCCCAACATCAAGACTGGGTCAAGTGTTTCTCTGGAGGGAATGGGATCTAAGGTGCCAGTCTAAGGTTTTTCACATTCCAAGATGTTCAGTGTCTGTGGTTTGCAGCTTCGGCATGCTTTGCTTTTTTGTTTTGAGTCCACTAATGAATGAGTATATCCCCTACTTATCTTTCTGGGTTTGTGATGCCTCGATCATTAGGATATTCTCCAAATCTATCCATTTGCCTGAAAATATTAGCATATCATTTTTTCTTACTGCTGAGTAAGTAGTACTCCATTGCTCCATTGTGTAGATGTACCACAGTTTGTTAATCCATTCTTCAGTTGAGGGGCATCTAGGTTGTTTCCAGGTTCTTGCTATTATGAATAATGCTGCTATGAACATAGTTGAGCTAATGCCCTTGGAGTGCGGATGTGTATTTTTAGGGATGTGGTAGTACCACAGCTCAGAAGTGGTATTACTGGATCCTTGGGAGATTGTTTCCCAGTTTTGTGAGAAACTGCCATTCTTCATACCAGAGTGGCTGAACCATCTTACACTCCCACCAACAATGGAGAAGTGTTCCTCTTGCTCCACAACCTCTCCAGCATAGGATGTCCTCTGTGTCTTTTATCTTAGCCAATCTGACAAGTGTAAGGTGGTATCTCAAAGTTGTTTTCATTTGCATTTCTCTGATAGCTAAAGATGTTGAGCATTTTTTCAAGTGCCTACAAGTCATTTGTAATTCTTCCACTGAGAATTCCCTTTTTAGTTCTGAACACCATTTTTTTTTATTTTTTTTCTTCTTTATTATGTATTTAACAAAAAAAGTAACATGAATTTAAAATGAGGAAAAGTTAACAATAACTATGAACAGGATAAGAATCATAAGCATGGCATATCAAGGGTGGTAATGCAAATAAGATTGCTACACATATATTTACTATGTGTTCAGCTTTCCCTCTGAAGCTGAACACCATTTTTTGATTGGGTTATTCAAGGTTTTGAACTCTAGTTTCTTGAGTTCTGTATATATTTTAGAGATCAGTCCTCTCTCACTTGTAGGGTTGATGAAAATATTTTCTCATTCTGAAGGCTAGCATTTTGTCTTATTGCCTATGTCCCTGGCTTTATAGAAGCTTCTCAGTTTCAGAAGGTCCCACCTATTGATTGTTGTTCTTGGTGTCTGTGCTACTGGTGTTACATTTAGGAAGTGGTCACCTGTGCAAATGCATTGGAAGTTATTTCCCACTTTCTTTTCTATCAAGTTCAGTGTGGCTGGGTTTATGCTGAGGTCTTTAATCCACTTGGATTTGAGTTTTGTGCAGGGTGACAGGCTTGGATCTATTTGCATTTTTCTACATGCTACCAACCAGCTATTCTAACACCGTTTGTAAAAGATCTTTTTTCCACTGAGTATTTTGGCCCTCTTTGTCAAAGATCAGGTGTTCATAGTTTTTTGCGTTAATGCTCGGATTTCAATTTGAGTCCATTTATCCACAAGTCTGTTTTTATGCCAGTATCAGACTGTTTTTATTACTGTAGCTCAATAGCATAACTTGAAGTCAGGGATGGTGATGGCTCCTGAGGTTCTTTTGTTGAGCAAAATTGTTTTGGTAATCTAGGCTTCCTTGTTATTCCAAATGAAGTTAGTATTATTCTTTCAATTTCTGTAAAATATTGTGTTAGAATTTTGATGGGAAGTGCATTGAATCTGCAGATTGCTTTTGGTAAGATTGCCTTTTTTACTATGTTGATCCAACCTATCCAGGAACATGGGAGATTTTTCCATTTTCTGATATCCTCTTCAATTTCTTTCTTCAGTGATTTAAAGTTTTTGTCAAGTAGATCTGTCACTTCTTTGGTTATAGTTACTCCAAGGTATTTAGTGCTATTTGCACCTATTATAAAGGGTCATGTTTTCCTTATTTCTTTTTCAGCACTTTTGTCTTTAGTGTATAGGAGGGCTACTGATTTTTTTGAGTTAACCTTGTATCCTGCTACATTGCTGAAGGTGTTTATCAGCCGTAGAAGTTCCCTGGTAGATTTTTGTGAGTCACCTATGTATATAATCATATCATCTTCAAATAGAGATAGTTTGCGTTCTTCTTTTCCAATTTGTATCCCCTTAATCTCCTTTCATTCTCCTATTGAGTTAGGGTTAGGCTGATGTTTGCTGTCAATTTCTTGTTAATCACCTTTATTGTATTGAGATATTTTCCCTGTATTCCTGAGCTCTCCAGGACTTTTATCATAAAGGAGTGTTGAGTTTTGTCAAAGGCTTTTTCACTGTCTTAGCATATGATCATATTTTTTTTCCTTTAGTTTGTTTATATGATGGGTGTCATTTGCAGTGTTTTGTATTTTGAACCTTTCCTGTATTTCTGGGATGAAGTCTACTTGATCATGGTGGATGATATTTTTTATATATTTTATGTATATGGTTTGCTAAAATTTAGCATCAACATTCATGAGGGAAATTGTTCTGTAATTCTCCTTCTTGGTTGTGCCTTTGAGTGGCTTGGGTATTAGTGTAATTGCGGCCTCATAAAAGGAATTTGGTAATATTCCTTCAGTTTCTACTGTGTGAAACATTTTGAGGAGTCATGGTGGTAGCTCAACTTTGAATGTCTGGTAGAATTCTGCACTGAAACCCTCTGAACCTGGGTTTGTATTTTTTTTTTTTTATCTTGGGAGGTTTTTAATGACAGCTTCAATTTCCTTTAGGGTTATAAGGTCTGTTTAGGTAATTATTCCTGTCTTCATTTAATTTTTGTAAATGGTACCTGTCCAAAAAGCTGTCCATTTATTCTAGGTTTTCCATTTTTGTGGAATATAATGATCTTAATTTAATTTAATGATCTGTAGTTTTCAATGTGTCTTGCAGTGATTACAATATCTACTTGTGCTTATATATTTACTTTCTATACAATTGAAAGAACCTGACATTTTAATTCTTAATTACAGTAAAGGACTGAAAGACAGAAGCAGCTCTGTATAGTGGAATTATGCTGGTAATGTTGTAAATATTTGTCCTGTCTATGAATTTAATAAAAAGCTGATTGGCCAAAGGCAAACAGGATGTGTGGGTGGGGCCACCAGGCTAAGAAAACTCTTAGGAACATCTCAGAGCAATAGACTGACACCAGACACAGTTGCCAGGAAGAGCAGCAGACACAGATGCAAGAAGCTGAACTTCTGCTCTGAGTAAAGGTACCGAGCCACACAGTTGAACAAAACACGTTGAGATAAGATGAAAGAGTGACTAGGAGGGGCGAGTGGGGGGGCGTTTCAACAAGGGAATACTTGGATAAAAAATGAGACATTATTCATACTTATAAAAAAAGAATAAAAAAGAAGAGCTAGCAAGTTATATACCTCGGCTCTAGGTCAATCAGCTTAAAATAATATAAGCATGTGTGTGATTATTTGATGCTAAGCAGAGCTGAGAGTGTGACCAAAACTCTGGTCCAGACCCAGAAAGTCCTGGCCAGATCATTTACAACAGCTCTAAAATACTGGGATTTCCTCACCTACCTTTAGGCTCTGGGGTTTGGAGCTGAGGAAGTAGTGGTCAGAGGCCTTATATGATATCTCAGGCTCTTCTCCTTTCTCTCATATTGCTGTAGGAGGTCTGAAGGGTATTTTCATCCTTCTCTCTCATGTCAGGTGAAAGGCCTTTCATGTTAATTTTGAAATGCATTTCCAGCTGATGATGGAAAAGAAATCTCAATAAGGCACTTATAGTAATAGAAAGCCACCCCACCCTTTATATTCCACCTTTTTTTGGAGTTGATGAAGAGCCAATATTTATGTAGACATAATTTAATTAGATTACAGGGTATGATATGTGGTAATACAGTGGAGGGACCCACCAGGTCTCTCTTTTCTCAATGCCTTGTGTCTGTAGAGATAAGGGCATTTTTTTCCTCCCAGAACAGGGAGAGAGTACATCTGTATTCAGGTATTTATAGCTTACATTTGATGAAGAGAATTCTTTGAATGGCCTGATGTAGAGGAGTGAATCAAGGAATCAGAGTGGTATTTTTGCATCTGATATTTCTTCAAACAGTAGTGTACCACCTTTGCAGTAGTATTTTTGAAATCCCATCAGTGATATATAGAAGCTTAGATTTCAAAGTCAGGGTAGTAATTGCTCCAGGATATTCCAAGACTGATTGTGAACCTATGTTGCAAGGTGAAAAAGATTCTGAGTTAAGGGAATAAAAATATCTCCAACAGTTCCAATAGGTACTACACCAAAAACCTGGATACCACAAATGTTCAGCATCCAGGTGAGGACTGTCAGTTGCCCTTAGCTCACTTTATTAGACTTTTAGATTTTAGCTTCTGTTGCAAAAAAAATTCAGCTATGAGAGAAAAAGAAAACACTGAATGAAAGTGACATGTGAAAACAAATATGGGAGAGATTAGGCAAAACAGAAATATTTATTTGCAAGGTCATATAGTATCAATATAGTCAGCAAACACCTAATTATATTCATTTAAACCTAAACGTATGTTATGGCCATCCTTTCATTGTGTATTCAGTTTTCCTATCCCCAGTATATTAGAAAGCAAACTGAGACTGGAAACACTGAAAATATCAGCAACTTATCTATGGTAACAATTGTTGGTGAAATAACTTACTTCACAACCCAGTAATTACTGTGAAATAGTTCAGGGACATGCACAGTAGAAAAGAGCAGAGGATAATCATATGCAGTAGATTAATGGAAATTTACAATGCTTTTCTGAGTAAAGACCAAAGGAGCATTGAGGGCAAGTGTTCTGTTTTTAATTTCTACCCTTATTTTTACCTAAAGTACAAGATTATCTTAGCTGTCAATCTAATCCTTGACACTATAGCAAACCACTTCTCTTGCCCTGACTTGATCTATTTGGTTATATTTTTCCTTTCATGCTCAAGTCCCAATTCTTTCACTTTCTACCCAATGAGCATGACTATTAGGATTTAAGATAGTTATTTATGTATGTTCTAGCTGTGAACTAAATATATTTATTTCAAGATTTAAAAACTCTTAATGTCATTGTGGCACACACCTCTAATTTCTTCTATTTTAGTCTATATTAATTTGAAGCCTTCCCCATGTTGCTGCACTAAGAATATCTAAATCTGTCTTGAGTGGTACATAGAAATTTACATCTTCATTATATTTTTATCTCTATTTGACAAGTGATCGACAACTAGAGTGCTTTGCCTCCTTTAATCAACTCCTTTATGTTCTCTGAGAAGATTCTCTAGGGTACTTGTGCACCAACAATGAGAACTATAATTGATCCACAGGTTAGAAATCAGTGTGTTCAAGAAGTGGATTTAGCTAAATCCTTCTGTTTTCTTGTAAGATTCTATAATAATTTAGGCTCCAATTTACAGATACAAAGGATTTTATTTTCTCTACTTAACACTTTATAATACCCAAATTTCTATTTTTTCAAGCTGATGATATAAAGTTCTAATTCACCATTATTAATAGCAATATTCAACTTTTATTATACTCTCATTTCTTCTAAAATTTCCCAATCATGTTTCCACTCACTTGTATAATGGTTTTCTCTTTCTGTATTGTAAAAAATGCTTTGGGTATTTTAATATTAACTAGAGCAAAGAAATTTTAAGATGAGCTGCCACACCTTTCCTCCAGAGGAGTTGAAAGTGACACCAGCCCCTATTTAACTGTGTTGTTCTGTATTGCATATTTCTGTCCATTTCCTAAAGTTTAATCTTCAATCACACTAGTTTATGATAGTTTTCTTTTTGACAATCAACTTTTCCCAGATGTACCTCTTGCCTGCACCCCTGACCATGTGTGTCTCTCTCTGTATGTATATGTGTGTGTATGTTTGTGCTTTTATATTCTTGCACACTCACTATACTACCCACTGCTCCCTCTGCACACCCCACACATACATACCCATTTTTTTAATTCAATCAAATTTGTCTATGTAAATCCAATATCTAACTTTTCTTCAGTTGTGAAATAAACCTTCCTATAATATTATTTGAGGGACCAAATATGAAAGATGGGCTGGAGAGATGGCTCAGGGGTTGGGAGCACTTTATGTTCTCCCAGAGGACCTGTGTTCAATTCCCAGCACCAAATATGAAAGATGAAGATCAGTGTTTCACTATTCTGATGATTTATTATTTTTATTTTGCTTTACACCGCTCCCTCAGTTCCTACCTCTCTCCTCTTCTTTCTTTGTGAAGCTGTGCCTCAGAACAATTTATTTTTTTTGTAATTACACTTTAGTCTTTCCCAAAGCATCCATTTCCCAAATACTTTAGTATACACTTCCCCTGGTTTTGCTAGACCCTGTGGAACATGTGGTCTCTTGTATACCTGTTTGGTGTCAGAGGTACTGCATTTCCAGCAGACTGCTCTAGGGATGATCCTTGAAGGTAGGGGTTCAGATAAACAGGCTGTTATGGGGATTCTTTGTGCACATGAGTCTAATTCAGCAGACTGCTTTAGACATGGCTGTGTAGCTGAGGTCCATGTTAAAAGGATGCTCTAGGAATGGGCTTGCATTGGGGGTCCATGTCAGCAGGCTTCACTAGGTATGCTCTGTGAAGCTGGGGATCCATGTCAATAAGATGCTCTAGAGATGCTGTGTGCAGCTGGGGGTTCATGCCAGCAGAATGCTCTAGGTCTTCAGATTATGAAGCTGAAAGTCCAGGTCAGCTGAAACCTCGCTGTAGCTTTTACTCTCCTTTTTCTTTAGATGACTTGAAAAGTGAGTTCATAAGGTCAACTTCTTATGAATCTTTATAAGAAACAATCATTTGATTCAAGTAATCCCATTTGATATTAAGAATAAAATTTTTGTGAATTTTAAAAGGTGATTTTTTTGGCTTGTTATTTTATATAGTATTTTTAATATATTAATACTCTATAAAATATATAAATAACAGAAATTATAAAATATTGAATCTACATTTTAACAATTAACAAAAGGTAAATTATGTTTAAGTAACTTTCACATACAGTGAGAACCATGTGGAATTTCTGTGTTTGAAAGGTCAAGTATGTTTCAGTGTAGTTAATCTCATACTGTATACTTCTACCTAATATGCAAAATAAAATTTATTTAGTTGGAATAAACATATTGAGCAAGGTAGTCTTAATGAACTATTTGCCTGGGTCTGTTTCATAAATAACAAGCCCATGCTTGATACCAAGCTTCTAGCTAAAATTCTTTCTGACTTGGAATTCTTCAGCCTAACTTTAATTAGAATTACCAAGTAGAATTGTTGAAAAATACCTAAATGTTGTTTGTAATTATAAACATTGGCTTTTGAGGTGCCCTGCACTTCAAATATAATTATTAATATGCCATTTTCAGGTAAATAATATATGACATGTTTAAACACAGTGAAAGATACTTTTCATGCTATTGTTTATGACACAGACAAAATATAAATTTAATTCAGACTTTATATTTTAAATTACACTCTTCTTTGGAGGAGCTTTTCCCATAAAGATAACCTGGTTTAATTAGTGTTTGTAAAATGTCCGTATCAATGCCTGGCATTCCAGATATAAGACTGCACAATGGGTGGATTAATTCTAAGTTAATGAGCTCATTTTCTTTTCCAAATTTGAGAAAAAAAGAGCAATAAATTATAGCTCAACCTTATAAATGGAAAAGTTACATTTGTCCATGTACATTTTGACTTGAATAAAGGAGCCTCACAGCTTGTCCAGGTCACTTATCCCATCCCTCAGATGTTAAGAGTGAGGTATAATTAGTTGTTAAGGCTAGCTTAGAATATCCACAGTCCTCTATGTTCCTGATATGAATGAGGATAACTGATCCTATTACAGATTCTGCTCATTGAATGCTTTGCTTTTAAATGAGAAACTTGCGCTGAAAACTGCTGTCTGCAAACTATCTGAAGCCATCAGTTTGCCTCTTCAGTTACAAGAGCATTTCCATTCACTTCTTTCCTTGTCACCTTGCCTCCACATTAATTCATTTGTACTCATTACCAAATAGTGTACCTATTCTACATGGTATCATTAATAAGAACCCAGAGCCAGATATTGGGGGAAAGCTAAAATATCAGAGGGAAACAAAGAGCTACTTCTCATTCAGCTATTCCTTGTGAATCCTCAGCCTGAATGCCCTTGTTTTCTTGGCTGAAAAGAAAGGAGCTTAGGTAAAGAGCTGAACTCCTACCTCCTCTTTCTCTGCCCAGCTATTCTTTACCTCCCTCAATTTTCCTAGTGCTAGGATTAAAGGTGTGTGCCACTACTGCCTGACTCAGTTTGGCCTTGAACTCACTGAGATCCAGATTGATCTTTGCCTTCCTAGTGCTGGGTTACCACTCTGACCTTCAAGACTAAATCTGTCTTCTGATTTAGTCTTGAAGGTCAGACACACACACACACACACACACACACACACACACACACACACACATGAGATGAGTTTGTTGCTAAAATTACTCTGAAGGAAATTGTATTCAAATCTCAGTTTAAGAAGTGATGTCGGGTTCTGGGACTCGGTGCTGTCTGCAGAGCATGTCCCCATGCACTCTGTAGCAGACAGAGATAAACTCTGACTGCCATGGTCCCCCAGACAAACCTTAACAAATGTCCAGCATATCCCCACAACCATAGACATAAGCTTAGAAAACATATTTCACTCACCACTCTTTAATTATATATCTTTATGTTATCTATAGCCATACCACCTTAAATATGCCTGATCTTGTCTTATCTCAGGCAGCTAAGCAGGGACAGGATGGTTGGATTTAGATGGAAAAAAGACACAGACTTCTTCATGTACAACCCAGAATTTTTCTGATCTGATTTCTGAACACTTCCATAATCCCTGCAGGCATTTTCAAACCTTTGACACTGAAATTATTTCTTCTGCAAAATTTAATCTTTGAAAGTATACAATTTAGTCACACACACAAATACACACATAAACACACACACAAAAACACCTATAAAAACTCATATTGTTTTAAGTAAGCTAATAATCTTTGAGTTTGGTCATATTCATAGGCATTGTTGACTCCTGAGAACTCTGGATTGGACATTCCTGGTGAGCCAAGTACTGAGGTGTGGTGATAAATTGTATATCAGAAGACAGACTCACTCTCAGCCAATTCTTAGACCAATTCAGGGAACTTAGTTTTTAATTCCATCACTTGGGAGAGAGAGGTCTGTCTGGATTTCTGTGAGTTCAAGAACTAACAGCCATGCAGTGGGGATGGAAATCATTAGCCTTGGCATTTGGGAGGCAGAAGCCAGAGGATCTCTGTGAGTTCCAGGCCAGCCAGGTCTACAAAGCAAGTTCCAGGACAGTCAGGACTGTTACATAGAAAATCTTGTCTTGGAAAAACAAAAACAAACAAACAAACAAAAGATCTGGAGAGACAGCTCTTTCCTCTGATATTCCAGACTAATTTTATTAAACATACAATATATCACTACACTAAGGTTTTGCAAATGTGTCACATTCTCATCTTCATATTTCTTTAAATGCTATTACCCTTTCATTATAAACTGTTTCCACCCATCTTTTGCCACTCTCCATCTTCTCTTTATTTTTCTGGGACAATCCTCAGTGGAGCATCCACTCTCCATCTCCATATTACTTCTCCTACAATGCCTTTGTTGAGTCATATTATCTACTTGAATCTCAAGAATAAGTCTTCTGTGACCAATTCTAGTCGCCACAATAACATTTGGTGCTTTCCCAGCACTGTGTACTGTCAAATATCATAAACTGTCTCAGAGGCTCTCATTTGTGCTATCAGAGCTTTTGGAGAAGCCTGATTTATGATTATATGGTTAAGCATATATTTTAGGAAAGTTTTAAAAGAAACACACACACACACATGAGATGAGTTTGTTGCTAAAATTACTCTGAAGGAAATTGTATTCAAATCTCAGTTTAAGAAGTGATGTCGGGTTCTGGGACTCGGTGCTGTCTGCAGAGCATGTCCCCATGCACTCTGTAGCAGACAGAGATAAACTCTGACTGCCATGGTCCCCCAGCTGCAGCTTAGGGAAGTTGCACTGCTACCCACCTCAACCAGAGCAAATGGATAAGAACTGGGGACCCTTAAGGAAAGACTCAGACCCCTCCCAGAGGTGAGGAGGGTTCAGCAGGCCCAAGTGCCTGTATCTCTGCCAGGGAGAGTTGAGCTACAGTCGGTTCCAGCTCCGGTTCCGGGACCAAGTGCTGCCTGCAGAGCTTGTCCCCATGTTCTCTGTAGCAGACAGAGATAAACTCTGACTGCCATGGACCGTCCCCCCACCTGCTGCTGAGGGAATTTGCACGGCCACCACCCCACCTCCAATTGGTCAAACAGAGAAAGATTGAAGATTTGAAATTCAGTCCCCTGCACAGTACAGAAGTAGTGACCTTTTCCTCAGAGATGACAGGAGGAACATAGCCTGAGTG
Organism: Sigmodon hispidus; assembly: GCA_004025045.1. Taxonomy (NCBI): domain Eukaryota; kingdom Metazoa; phylum Chordata; class Mammalia; order Rodentia; family Cricetidae; genus Sigmodon; species Sigmodon hispidus. The sequence continues at coordinate 38,808 of PVIH01015266.1, forward strand.
CCACAACTGACCAGGACCCACACATCGTGAGCCAATGAAGCCATGGGCAGATGCCAGTACAAAAATTTATATAATAATATGAAGAACAACAAGGTAACTCCAGAAGAAATTGGTGATCCTACAAATACAAGACCTGAACTGAGCAATGAAGAGGAAACAGAAGGAAGCAACACCAAAAATTCCTTTATGATGATCATCGAAGCTCTCAAAGAAGATATGAAAATAGCCTTAAAGAAATAGAAGAAAATACAAACAAAAAATTGGAAGAGATAAACAAATCTATGAAAGAAACATGCCTGGAACTAAAAGCTGAAATAGAAGCAATAAAAAAGGCACAAAATGAGGCAAAGATGGAAATAGAAAATCTGAAGAAAAAAGCTGGAACCACAAATACAAGCATAACAAACAGTTCAAGAGATGGAAGATAGAATCTCTGAAGTGGAAGACTCAGTAGCTCAAATAGATATATCAGTCAAAGAAAATAGTAAAACTAAAAAAGCCATAACTCAAAATGTTCAGGAAATCTGGGACACCATGAAAAGACGTAATTTGAGAATAATAGGAATAGAAGGAGAAGAATACCAGCTGAAAGGCACAGAAAATGTTTTCAATAAAATCATAGAAGAAAACTTCCCTAACCTGAAGAAGGAAATGCCCATAAAGATACAAGAAGCTTACAGAACACCAAATGGATATGACCCCCTCAAGTCAGCGTGCCACATTATAATCAAGCCACAAAACATACAGAACAAAGAAAAAATTTTAAGAGCTGCAAAAGAAAAGAACCAACTTACATATAAAGGCAGACCCATAAGAATAACACCCTGACTATTCAATGGAAACAATGAAAGCTAGAAGGGCTTGGTCAGAAGTTATACAGACGCTAAAAGAGCATGGCTGCCAAACTAGAATACTATATCCGGCAAAATTATCAATCACCATAGATGGACTAAACAAGGTATTTCAGGACAAAGTCAGACTGAAAGAATATCTGTCTACCAATCCAGCGCTACAGAGAATATTAGAGGAAAAACTCCAACATAAGGACCCCAGATATACCCATGAAACCATAAACAATCAATAATTCCACAGAAGAATATTCCAGGGAAAGGAAATACAAACAAGTTACCACCAAAAATGGCAGAAAATATGAATCAATGGTCACTAATTTCCCTTAATATCAATGGATTCAACTCTCTTAGAAAATGTCACACATTAACAAGATGGATACAACAACAGAAGCCATCCTTCTGTTGCCTTCAAGAAACACACCTCAACCGAAAGGATTGACACAGACTTAGAATAAAGGGTTGGGAAAAGATTTTTCAGTCAAATTGTCCTAAGACACAAGCGGATGTTGCAATCCTAATATCTAACAAAGTAAACTTTAAGCTAAAAGCAATTAAAAGGGACCAAGATGATCACTACTTATTCATCACAGGAAAAATTGGTCAAGGGGAGATTTCCATCCTGAATATTTATGCCCCTAATATAAGGGCACCTACTTATGTAAAAGAAACACTGCTAAAGCTCGAATCCCACATCAATTCTTATACCCTAATAGTGGGAGGCTTCAATACCCCACATTCAACCCTGGATAGGTCAATCAGACAGACAGAGACTCAACAGAGAAATAAGGAGTCTAAAAGAGGTTATGATGGAAATGGATTTAATAGATATCTACAGAAGCTTCCACCCAAACGCAAAAGAATGTAAATATTTCTCAGCTCTTCATGGAACATTCTCCAAAATTGACCACATAATTGGTCATAAAGCAAATATTAACAGATACAAAAAAATGGAAATAATCCCTTGTAACATATCGGACCACCAGGGCCTAAAGTTAGAGTTCAAAAACATCAAAACTCAAAGAAAGCCTACCAACTCATGGAAAGTAAACATTACTCAGCTGAACCATCTCTGGGTCAAGGAAGAAATTAAGAAAGAAATTAAAGTCTTTCTAGAATTCAATGAAAATGAATCTACAAGGTATCCAAACTTGTGGGACACAATGAAAGCAGTCTTAAGAGGAAAATTCATAGCGCTAGATGCCTACATGAAAAACCTAGAGAAATTCCACACTAGAGACCTAACAGCTCAGCTGAAAGCCTTAGAACAATTAGGAGCAAACTCACCTAGAAGGAGTAGACAACAGGAAATACTCAAACGTAGAGCTGAAATCAATACAATTGAAACAAAAAGAACAATACAAAGAATCAACCAATCTAAAAGAGTTGGTTCTTTGAGAAAGTTAACAAGATAGATAAGCCCTTAGCCACACTAATCAAAAAACAGAGAGAGATTGTTCAAATCAACAAAATCAGAAATGAAAAGGGGGACATAACAACAGACCCCCAGGAAATACAGAGAATTAGCAGATCATATTTTGAAAATCTGTATTCCACAAAAATGGAAAACCTAGAAGAAATGGACAGCTTTCTGGACAGGTACCATCTACCAAAATTAAATGAAGATCAGATTAATTACCTAAACAAGCCTATAACCCTTAAGGAAATTGAAGCTGTCATTAAAAACATCCCCCAAAATTAAAGCCCTGGTCCAGATGGTTTCAGTGCCGAATTCTACCAGACATTCAAAGAATTACTACCGTTACTCCTCAAACTCTTTCACACAGTAGAAACTGAAGGAATATTGCCAAATTCCTTTTATGAGGCCAAAATTACCCTAATACCCAAGCCAATCAAAGATATAACAAAGAAGGAGAAGAATTACAGACCAATTTCCCTCATGAATATTGATGTGAAAATTCTCAACAAAATTTTGGCAAACTGTATACAACAATGTATAAAAAATATTATCCACTATGACCAAGTGGGCTTCATCCCAGAAATGCAGGGCTGGTTTAAAATACAAAATACTGTAAATGTTATCCATCATATAAACAAACTAAAGGTACAAAACCACAG
>PVIH01015267.1:0-50343 GCA_004025045.1 Sigmodon hispidus
TATTTATAAAAATTTAACTAACATGACTATAAGTTTGGTTATTATAGATGACTATTAATTTGTATTTTTTAATTATATATTATAATTTTAAATGAGTTATATTAGCATTATATTTTAATTAAGAGTAGAAAAATATATATAGTATAACAAAATTGATTCTAAGTTTGTATTAATAAATTAAAATTTATTTATTTTTTAAATTATTTTTATATATTTTTTTAATTTTTTAAAAGAAATTGACTATGCCCATGAACTATTTATAATGAAAACAAATATTAATAAGTAATATTTTTGGAAAATTGGACAAAGTTTTTTTTTTATTATTTTTTGTTGTCAAAGGACAATGATGTCATGGGGTTTTGAAGCTGGATCATCTTAACTGGCTTTTTGGAAGCTGAGAATATTTATTTAGGTGGCCTTGGCAGATGAAACTATATTTGTCTAGAACTAATTTATAGGGTTTGATCTTTTGTGGAGACAAAAGTAGAATTTTTTTTAAGTAACATAATTTTATAAACAGATTTTAATGTCAAGATATCTTTAAAATATAAGTATTGATTTAACTTACCAGCCTTAGCAATCAATTGTCTTTTTGTAATTAGCTCAATAAAAGTTAAAAAATTAAAAGAACACACAATAAACATAATTTAGACTCTTTGTTTGTCATCTTTATGTGGCCTTTATCTTTATTTTTATTTTTATTTTTAAGGGCTTTTTTATCTTTTTTCTCTCTCTCTCTGAAGCCTATGCATATTTTATATATATTGTACCTTGTTTAGAGGTTTTGTGAGTTTAAATTTGTCTTATTGAGAATTTTTAACTATTTTTTGACTCAAAGAGCTTTTAAAAGGTTGGTGTCACTTTAATTATTTACTCTACTATTCTTGGCAGTTTTTTAATATGGCAGAGGAGCCTGTTGTGCTCTGCTGCTGCTGGCAAAGAGAGTGAATTTAGGAAATGCTGTTATGAGAAAAACCTTTTTAAACTGTTTTTTTTTTTGGTTGTTGTTTAGTATAAGCAGAAACTCTAAATCAATTACACTTATGTCTATCTTGACATAAAACGTATGAGTTTAAGCTGTATGTTGCGGACACTCTATTTTTAAATTTTTGCCCAAACACTACACTATCTCTGTACCATAAATCAATTTAAATATGTAATTTAGAAAGTCACTTTTAAGCTTTTTAAACTTTTTTAGGCTTTATGTGGGTGTCTGGCCCAATGTTGGGAAGCCATCTCTTGTAAAATGTTTTTTGGCCCGTTTTAGGTCTAAGAAGTTTATGACCTGTCCGCGGTCCATGACAGAAAGTTTAATACCTAGTCTGTGTGCCTGCGGCTTTTGTCTCTCAAATAAATAAAATTACACACTTATATTTTTTATATTGTTTGGCCCATATCTTAAAAACATTTTTAGTTAGCTCTTTTATTTTAATTTATCTTATTTTTATTAATTTGTTCACCACGTGGCTCCCAGCCCATGGCTGGCCAATATCTCTACATGTCTGTTCTTCTTGAGAGTCTGATAGAGAGTAACTAACTCTACTCTTTCCTACCTACCTGCCCTCTGATTCTCCACCCACTTATACAGTGCTCTATATAGGCCAAAACAACTCCTTTATTTACATTATACAAAAAACATTCCACCACAGACTGCTGTAATTATAAAGATTGCATTTTGTAACTCATAAACTGATACACACACCTTAAAATTGGTACTGCCTGCCAAGGAAAAATCTAGCACATGTGACATATCCAACAATTATACCCTCTCTCATTATGTTCTATAAAACTAAAAGAAAACATTTGTCACAAATTCTATGGTTAGGGTTAGGATTATGAAGCTCTTCTTGTGTTATCATTTTCAATTGGAGTTTTGAGACTAAAAGCATATGTGCATGATGTAAATAGCTTAATTATTCATTATTCATCTTTGATGGTACATTATTGTACATAAGTATGTGTATGTCATCTACAGTGACTACATTTTCCAAAACCTCAAAAGTGAAACATAATTAAAATGTGGTCTAAGGATGATATTAAAGTGACTGAAATCTGGGCTTTGCAGAGAAAGCTCATATTTTCTTTTGGAATAGCTACACTCAATGCACATGTACTTTTAAACTGACAAAAGAAGAATGAGATGTTCTTCAGAGTCAAGAGATTAAAATTGGTAATCTCAAAGCCATAAGGTTTATATGTATTTTCCAACTACAATTAAGGAAGGTGGTAGCAGAGGCATTGCATTAAAAAAGAACAAGATCTTTATTTGGCAAGGAGAATAAAATAAAAGAATCTTATGTAGTGGGAAATCAGAAGCTACACATGTGAATGGGTTGCATCAGAGTGCTAGAGCTGAGCGGGGCATGATCAAGTGGAAAGAGCTTCAGAAGTAAAGCCCCCAGATGAAAGAGGCAGAAGAGGAAGCCGGGCTGGGATGCAGTTCCTGGATCGCAGTGGTTCGGGTGGTTGGGAAACTGTCAGGCGTGCTGCTTCCCCCTTTTCTCCCTTTTAACAAAACCCTGTCCTGTAAAAGTAATAATAAATATTACTTAATATATATCTCATGGCGGGTTGTTACTGTAATAATTGGCGCCCAACATGGGGCACGAACACCTGCATAAAGCCTGAGAAAGTTTAAAACAGTTTTTTGAATTGCGTATTTGAATTGATTTATGCTACAGAGACAGCGTGGTGTTCAGGCAGGAATTTAAAAATGGCACATTCACGGCACACAGCTTAAACTCATACATTTCACGACAGGATTGGTATAAGTGTGATTGATTTAAGGTTTCTGCTTATACTGAACAGAAAAGAAACAGTTAAAAAAGGTTTTTCTCGTAGCAGCATTTTCTGAGTCTGCACTGGTGGCTGGCAGGCAGCATCAGAGGGGCACAAACTTATCTGCCATACTGAAACTCGGCCAAAAGGGGCAGAGTGAGCAGTTAAAGTGATACAGACATTTTAAAAGCTCTTTGAGTTAGAAAATGATTAAGAATTCTCAATAAGACAGATTTAGACTCTCAAAACCTCTAAACAGGGTACAATGTATGTAAAATACACATAAGCTTCAGAGAGAGAGAGAGAGAAAAGAAAAAAAAGAGGGTAAAGAAACCCTTTAAGAAAGAGAAATAAGGAAATAAAGATAAAAAAGCCACGAAAGATGGCAGATAATTAGAGAGCCTGGATTATGGTTATTGTGTTTTGTTTTAATTTTTTAACTTTTAATGAGCTAATTGCAGAGAGACAATTGATTCCTAAGGCTGCTAAGTTAAACCAATACTTATATTTTAAAGATGTCTTGACTTTAAAATCTCTTTATAAGAATATGTTACTTGGGAAAAGAGTTTCTGCTTTTGTCTCCACAGAAGATCAAAACCTATGGATTAGTTCTAGGCAAATGTGGTTCCATCTGCCAAGGCCACCCAAATGAACATTCTCAGCTTCCAAGAGGCCAGTTAAGATTATCCACCTTCAAAACCCCATGAGATTGTCATCGTCCTTTGACAGCAGGAAGTAGTAAAAGAAAGAATGCTTCATCGAATTTCCCAAAAATATTACTTATTAATGTTTGTTTTTATTATAAATGGTTAATGGTCATAGTCAATTTCTTTAAAAAAAATTGGGGAAGGAGGATATGATATAGGAATGATTAGAAAAGATAAGTGGATTTTGGTTCATTGATACAAACTTAAGGTCAATTTTGTTATGCTATATGTATTTTTCTACTCTTGATTAAGGTATGATGCTGATGTAACTCATTTAAAATTGTAATGTGTAATTGAAAAATGCAGATTAATAGTCATCTATGATAAGCAAACTTATAGTCATGTTAGTTAGGTTTTTGTAGGTATACAAAGATATATTTCAATTAGATAGGTAGTCTTCAAATACTTCAAAGACATACAGAATATGGCATTTAAGATATTTTAAGATCTTAGACTTTTCTGGACAGTGAGACAGGTCTGTTCCTGGCAGCACCAATGTATTTCAGGAAAAGGATGAGCATTGAAGAAACTTCATGTGGAATTTACTTTGTGGCAACAGTTAGCCACTGGACAAGAAACTGTTCTGGTATTGACTGCTTGATAGTATACTGTATAAACTGGACATGCAGGTTCCATAGGAAAGTGACCTCTGAACGTTGGCAGAACAAGCTGAGATGGTCCTTCAGGTTCCTGCTTTGCAGAAAACATTGACAAGCATCCTTCTGGACACAAGGAAAAGTGACTGATGGACTGTATCAGATTTCCTGCATCACTGAAAGGTTTGCCAGAGACTTTGGGCCATATAGGCTGAAGATAGATGCCTCAATGTAACAAAGGAACTTTGGGTGACTGTCCAGGCAGACAGGTGTCATCTCTGTCATTTTCTAGACGTTAGAAGTTGCTTGCACTTCCTGTTTATTTAGATAATATTATATCCTTCTGTGGTCTTTGATGTGATTGAAGGTTTAATAATTATAGGTATAGTTCTTTTTAGTTTAAAAGCTATATTAGATATGAAACTTTAGACTCACAATGATAAGTTAGATAATGGAATATTCTCTAATTTTGTGAATACATATAGACTGGATATTGTGACTGTAATTCCTGCTTGAGAGTTGTTCTGTTGTAATTTTGCTAAATGGAAATTGAAACCTTCCTTTTTAATTAGACAGAAGAGAGGAAATGTGGTGGAATGTTCTCTGTATAATGTAAATAAAGGAGCTGTTTTGGCCTATGTAGAGCACCGTAGAAGTGGGTGGAGAATCAGAGGGCAGGCAGGTAGGAAAGGATGGAGTTAGTCACTCTCCATCAGACCCACAAGAGGAACAGACATGTAAAGGTACCAGCCAGTCTTGGGCAGGGAGCCACGTGGTGAGCAAATTAATAGAAATGGGTTGAATTAAGATGAAAGAGCTAGCTAGTAATATGCTTAATATATGGACCAAACAGTGTAAAAGATATAAGCGTGTGATTTCATTTCTTTGGGGGACAAGTGTCTTGTTTGTCAAATAATGCCCTGAGAGGCAAAGGACTGCACTTGCCCTGACTGCTATCAGCATGCTCACTGTCCAATATGGAAGAGCAGGATGAAGGATAGAGACTGCCGAAGCCTGCCTAGACAGGATAAGACGGTCCTACCAAAAAATACCCTGCTTCTATGGAGACTTGTCAGATATCATAGGCCAGTAGCCACAAGGATGGATGCTCCTGTCATACAGAAAAGTGATGGATGACTGTCCAGGTATTATTTAGAAGTCATTATCTTCTAATTTCTGAAAGTTACTTCATGCTTTCAACTTCAGGTATATATTTTCCTTCTCCAGTCTTGGTCTTGATGGTGTTGAAGATTAGATAGTTGAGGTTGTTATTACTTCACTTTTCAGTAAAGACACTCAGGTGTTAGAACTTTATTGTTTAAGATAAACAGCCTTAAAGCAATCCCTGTGAATTTTCTCATATCAACATTTTAGATATTAAATTGCACTTTGTAGTTGTTGTTTGTTAGCGGTAGTTTGACCTCACTTATGTTAGTACATTTCTCTTCACCAGTCAATGCCTTATGATGATCCCTATAGTATGTAGTTTTATACCTAGTTTAGAACCTTCCTATTTAGACAAAAGGGGGAGATGTAGCAGGAAATCAGAAGCTACACATGTGAATGGGTTGCGTCAGAGTGCTGGAGCTGAGCAGGGTGTAGTCAAGTGGAAAGAGCTTTGGAAGTAAAGCCCCTGGATGAGAGGCAGAAGAGGAAGCCAGGCTCTGGTGCAGTTCCTGGATCGCAGCAGTTTGGGTGGTTGGGAAACTGTCAGGTGTGCTGCTTCCCCCTTTTCTCCCTTTTAACAAAACCCTGGTTTGTAAGTTATATTTGGATAATAAATATTACTTAATATATATCTCACGGCGGGTCATTACCATAATAATCTTATATTTTGAAGGGCAAGCAGTACCCTAAGACAAGTCCCACTCAGTCTCTGGAATGGGGCCCCAAGCATATTGCATTTGGAAATGTAAGCAATACAAGACTAGATCACATCCACCAAGTGCTATACTGTAATACTTCAGAATATATACTTTGCTGTAAATAAAGAACAGCAGAAGAACTAAGTCCCTTGTATAAAATGGCATAATGTTTTATTAGAACCCACATACAACCTCCCTATGTTTAATTAATATTTACATCACCCATAATACTGAGTACACTGTGAATGTTATGCAAATAGTTGCTCTTCTGTATTCTTTTATGAGTAATGACAGAGTAAACATGTCTGTATTTGTTCAGTGTTGACACATTTTTCTCCAGTAATTTAAATCCTAGAGTGTTTAAATCTACTGGCAACAAGCCTACAGATAAAAGAAATTAGGATCTTTATGAGAGTGATTCTATTAAAATGAGAACATTTGGCTAAGATATAAGTCACCCAGGCAGGAATAACTGTAAGAGGAGTTTAGGACACAGTTTTGTATAAAGGAAAGAGAAGTAGGACACAAAAAGAAGTTATCTATTTGAAAACCAAGAAGAAAAGCTTGAAAAGAAGCCAACCCTGCAGACTGGGTCTGCAGAACTGAGTAAATACTGCTTTTTAATTGCTTAAGCAAACTACTCAATGGTATTTTATTATGGCAGCCTTATACAGCACAAATATCCACTGCTGTCTTCTTCCTGACTTAGGATGCAATGTAGTTTCTTCTATCTGATGCTTCCTTGACTTCTTCGCCATGATGAGGTACCAAGCCTGAAAGGGATATATCTGAAGTGAAAGACCCTAAAAGCAGCAGAATCATAGAGATTTTTCAGGGCTATATTAATTAAATTGTATACACCTAACATTCCTGTAAGCCATCTCTCCACTTGAAGGAGATAGCTATATCAGCTAGGTTTTACTCAGTAAACCTTGGGTACAGAAATATATGTACAACTTCATTCCCTGAATGATTTGTACATACCCTAAAGCTGAAAGGAGGAACTTAAGAATAAATTCAAGGTAGTTACCTTCTGTGTTCTAGGGGTAGAGAGTGGGAATAGTAATTTTTAAATTTGTAGAGCCTGATATTAGTCTAGAACAATCTATTCATCTATAAGGGAAAAACAGAGACTCAGAGAATATTCTCAAAAACAAATAATAAAATCTTCCCAAATTCAGAGAATTTCCATATTTTCTCCCCATAACTGAATATTGCCAATGCCTGAAGGACTTTATTCTTTGTCTGGCATGTATTTAAGCCCATCAGTCCTGGCTCAATGCTATAATATAGCCTATCTTTAGAGCCTTATCTTAAAAGTCACCATAGATATAACTAAGCATTTGGTATGTGCCACCCACTATTCTACTCCACTTAACCTGCACAATAACCTAGATGTATTTTATTAGATTTTATAATCTTTTAGATAACTTAAATTATCAAAAACTTAAATCTTATAATCACACATATTTAAATATGTGAAGATGATTTAATGTCTTATATTTGACTTAACACAAATCCTGAAAATTTTGTATAAAAATCTCTATATGTGTAATCAAATATACAATTAAATGGAATGCTACATCCTATATTTTTAATTTTTTATTTACAATATTTTTACATAGTAACATAGTTCCCCTTCCTTCCCCTTTTGTCACTCATCTATCAGCTTCTCCTTACTCTGTTATCCACTCCTCAAGAGGTTATAGCCTCCCATGGGGAGTCAACAAACTTCGGTATAACAAGTTGTGGCAGGAAGAAGCCTCTTTTCCCTATATCAAGGCTGAGCAAGGTATCCCCCTATAGAGAATGAGTTGTAAAATTCCAGTTCATGCACTAGAGGTAAATTCTGGTCCCACTGCCAGAGGCCCCACAAACTGCATAAGCCACACACTTGTCATCCATATTCAGAGGGCCTAGTTCAGTCTCATACAGGTTCCCCAGTTGTCAGTCTATAGTCAGTGAGCTCCCAATATCTTGGTTCAGCTGTCTCTGTGGGTTTTCTCATCATGATCTTGATCCCTTTGCTCATACGATATTTCCTTCCTCTCTTAAACTGGACAGGGAACTTAGCCTAGTGATTAGGTATAGATCTCTGCATCTGCTACTTTGAAGGACCTTTGTCTCCATTTTACAGATAATGAATTTGATGCCATGTCATACTGACAAAAAATTTATTTAAATAATCAAGTTACTCGCAATCTCTAGTTCTAAAAGGAATAGTTATAAATTAGTATCTCAACATTATAGTTGATAAAGGTTAATCAAAAGAAAAGTTCTTTGCATCTTTCAGAGTAATTCAAATATGTCATTTCCCTAAAATATTTATAGAAGAATTTTTTAAAAGAAAATGAGATGTTGGTTATGAGAAAATTGGGCCTGGTAAGTAAGTAGTTTTAATTAGGCAGTGGCTAATAGCCTCATACTGGCCCATAAGAAACACAGGAGGCTTCTAACAATTACTACGCTCTCTGTGTTCACATCAAGATGAACAATAACCATATTTTTATTTCCCTGCAAGTTATTGCACTATCTCTGGCCTAGGCCAGTAAGGAAATCCATTTTTTCATATAAAAGCTGTGAGCACAATAGGCAGTCACCTCATGTAATTTGGACACCTTATTATCTCAGAAATATCAGAAACATGACAAAATCTCTCTCTCTCTCTCTCTCTCTCACACACACACACACACACACACACACACACATACACACATACACACACACATGCACACACACACACACACATCACATATATTTGCTTGGGTCTTATTCCTTTACTACAACGTATCACTCTCACTGTTTATTCTACTTATCACAGGCTATATCCTGCTTGCATGCTCAGATCCATTGAGGGCAGAAATTCCAAGCATAGCAACAGTGTCCAAGCAGAAGCAGCAGTCAAATGTCCTTAAGTAGCACTAGCAGAGGAAAGGTCTGAATACTTACAATGAAGCTCAGAAGCCAAATTAGAAGTAGTTTCTGTCATAGCCAACAGGACTTTATGTATGTGAAAGAAATGCAAGTAGGCCTTGCCATTTCTGTTTATGGAAAAGAGTAATGTAAAGCTCAATTCAGGTGAATATACCTTTTCACACATAAGAATATTACTGAGAGAAGACGAAAACTCATCTGCCCCAGAAATACCAAGTTATTGAATAATAGCTTATCATATGGCAGGGTCCAATATCTTTGATTTTTATGTGATAAATAACAACCTTCTATAACAGGCACAATTTTGTTTCATTTTCTATACTGAAAAATTGAGCCTCAGAAAAAGGAAGTAATTTTCCAAAAAATAGTTATTTGAAGCAGAATGGCCCCCATCGCTTCACATATTTGAATACTTTCTCTGCTCTTGATGAGATTGAGAAAGATAAGAAAAAGTAATCTTGAAGGAAGTGTGCCACTGAGGAGTTTGAGCTTTCAAACCCTATGCCATTTCTAGATGTAGATAGATCTCTACATCTATCTGTCTACCTACTACCTTCCTACCTATTTGCCTGCCTGCTTACCTGTCTGTTGGTCTGTCTGCCCATCTCTCCATCCATCCAACCACCCATCCATCCATCTGTCCATCCATCCATCTATCTATCCTATCTATCTATCTATCTATCTATCTATCTATCTATCTATCTATCTATCTATCTCCTCTCTGCCTTGTCACTATGGATAAAAATGTAAGTTCTCAGGGATTGCTCCAGCACCATGACTACCTATCTGATGTTCCTATCTGATGCTATGCTCCTTGCCATGATTGTCATGACCTATAAATTTCTAAAACTGAGTTTCCAATAAAGCTTTTTCTATAAGTTTTCTTGGTCATAGAATCTTATCACAACAATAGGAAATATAGACCATTATCCATACTGGTAAACTGAGGCATAAAAATTTTAATTAAATATCTAAGGAAACATACTATAACATACTGTGACAATGCAGAGAAGGCTATTATTAATTTATTAAGGGGTTGCAATGGAGATACAGACTCATAGATACAGGACAAGTTAAATGTCACCAATGATCCCATAGGTCATTGGATGAACTGAGCAAATTCCCACAACACTATACTATCAACATTGCAGGGATAACATTCTGATCGTAGGACGTGGGAATTCAGAGTCCATGTCTTTAGCCAGAAAACAGTCAATTTTTATTCTCTGAAGTGGCAAATAAATTTGGGGGAGGGCTAACAACCAAATAGTCTCTATCATAATAACTCTGCTGTTATATAGGCAAAAGGAATTAAATATAAATATATAATTATATATGTGTTTTGATAACACTCTATTTCAAATGATAATTTAAAGGCTAGATTTTGCAATAGTTTGCTGACATCTTACTTAGTCTACAAAAAATGTCCCTGTTTTTCCCTAACAGTTAGATGCTCTAGAACCAGTCTATAGTGACTTAATGAAATGTGAAGACACTGGAGGTAATTCTCAAGAGCAGACGTTCTCAACCTAAGAGTTGCAATCTGTTTGGACATCAAACAACCCTCTCACAGAGGTTGCATATCACATATACTGCACAACAGATATTTATATTATCATTGATTGAAATAGCAAAATTACAGTTATGATACAGCAATGAAAATAATTTTATGATTGGGGGCAACCACACATAAAGTTTGCAACATTAAAGTTATGAACTATTGTTCAAGCATTCCCATAAAAACTGAGTATGTTTTCATATACCTAACTGGGATATGGCTTCATGGAGATGTGAAAATGAATGTCCTATGCCATAAAAAATGATTTGCCATAAAAATTTTGATACCCATATTTCTGCACCTCAGGGAGCAAATGTATAGATATCTTGTGCCTTTGGAAAGAGGGAAGGAGGGATGTCATTATAGCTATCTTCATCAGGAAGTGAATAAGTAGCACTTGCATATACATATGAAAATTGAATCATATGGCAACAGACCGAATCAGAAGTAGTGCCATGCTTGTGTGAACTAGAAAGTGTAAATCAGAAAACATGTGGAATTAGAAAAAGAAATCAGCTTGTGTGGCTACTACTGATACATAAATAAACTGCTGCTATTGATATTGTAGTATCTCCCTCAGTGATAGGAAATATTTTCATTAAGTGAGACAGAGCTTTTGCTTTGTTCAACATGTGTTTTTGGCATTATTCAGCAGGAATATATATATATTTTCCTTCCTGCCATGTTTGCTTATATTTGGTCGCTGGGAAAAATCTCTTCAATCATTTAAAGAAAGTTTTCTCTCAGAAAAAGTCTGCAACAGGGTCAAGCAGATTCAAGATGAAATGGCCTGTGGACCATTTCTACACATTTCCAGTAGAAATATTGAATAGCAACTGAGGCGCAAATAGCAGAAACTTCACAAGATGTCAAGTCTTTCATGCTTCTGTCCAATAAGTTGTCTCATATATGGAATCAGATAGGTCTGCTTTAACTCACAGTTGTGTAATGCAGCTGTTTCCACTGAACTGCCCTGTAGTGGCATATGGGTCTGAGACAAACATTTCCTTACTAATAGATTTTCTTTTTTAAAAAATATTTCTTTGTTGTTTTTTGAAAATCAATATTAAACTTTATATAAAAAAGCAAAACATCCAGGATAGCTAAAAAATATAGTAATAAAACTTCTTTTTTCTCTTTCTTTGACAGTTTAGTATAAATTTATTTGTAATAGTAAAAATGTCATGAACATAAATATTCATGTACATATGAATAGGTAAAAATATTGTAGTATATCCATGCAGTGGATTACTACTAAGCCACAAATAGAAAGAAATAATGATATATAAAATATAGCAAAACTTAAGATACTTAGCACTATGCAAAATAAGTAAGAAAAACCCATTCATTATTATTGCATCTATAATTAAGAATATACTGTGCAAATTTATCTGTGGTCACAGAAATATATGTCGAAATCTTCAACTCAAACACATTTCTCAGAAGGTTATCTTCTTTGAAAACAGCTATTTCATATATATTCAGCTAAATTAAGTGATATTATCAGGATGATCCCTAATAATATATGAATAGATAAATACATGAAACATAAAAGATAAAATTTAAAGCTCACCAAGTCAGGTTAGACTCAGCAGCTGCAGATGAAGAAAGCACAGTAGGTCACAGCTATGCCCACAGATATACTATGGCCACTACAAATTTCTGCTAAGCAACCCTTCTACAGACAAACCAGAAGGGCTTTGTTTTTGTTTCTTTGTTTTGTTTTTGTATGTGTGTGTGTTTTAAATTATTTTATTTACCTATCATATTACAATGAAATAAAAATGTTTTTGCTTAAGGTCCACTAATAAGTGAGTACATCCTCTGCTTATACTTTTGGGACTGTGATACCTGGCTCTGGAAGACATACTCTTAATCCATTCATTTGCTTGCAAATTTTAAGATATAATTCATTCTTACTGCTGAGTAGTACTTCATTGTGTAGATGTACCACAGTCTGTTAATCCATTCCTCAGTTGAGGAGCATCTAGATTGTTTCTAGATTCTTGCTATAATGAATAATGCTGCTATGAACATAGTTATGCTAATGCTTTTTGGTATGTCTTTAGGGTATACAGCCAGAAGTGGCATTGCTGGATCCTTGAAGAGATTGATTCCCAGTTTTCTGAGAAACTGCCATACTGCATTCCAGAGTGGCTGAACAAGCTTACACTCCCACCAACAGTGGAAGAGTGTTCTCCTTGATCCACAAGCTCTCCAGCATAGGCTGTTATCTCTGTCTTTTATCTTAGCCATTCTGATAGGTGAAAGGTATTATCTCAAAGTTGTTTTGATTTGCATTTCTCTGATAGCCAAAGATGTTGAGCACTTTTTCAAGTGTCTTTCAGCCATTTGTTTTTCTTCTGCTGAGAATTCTCTTTTTAGTTTAACCTCATTTTTTTTCTTCTTTATTTTGTATTTATCAAAAAAAAAACAGTAAAAAGAATTTAAAATGCATTTTTTAATTGGGTTATTTAGAATTTTGGGCTCTAGTTTTGTGAGTTCTATATATGTTTAAAAGATCAGTCCTCTGTCACTTGTAGGTTTGGTGAAAATCTTTTCCCATTCAGTAGGCTGCCATTTTTTAATGACTGTGTCATTGGCCTTACAGAAACTTCTCAGTTTCAGGAGGTCCCACTCATTGATTGTTGTTCTTAGTGTCTGTGCTACTGGTGTTATATTTAGGAAGTGGTCACCTGTGCCAATGCGTTGGAGGATATTTCCTACTTACTTTTCTATCAAGTTCAGCATAGATGGTTTTATGTTGAGATCTTTGATCCACTTGGATTTGAGTTTTGGGCAGGATGATAGGCTTGGATATATTTGCATTTTTCTGCATACTGCCATCTCGTTAAGCTGGTGTTCATAGGTTTTTGGGTTAATATTGGGGTCTTCAGTTCCGTTCCATTGATCCACAAGTCTGTTTTTATGCCAGTACCAGGCTGTTATTGTTACTGTAGCTCTATAGTATAACTTGAAGTCAGGGATGGTGATGTCTCCTGAGGTTCTTTTGTTTTAGCCATCTTGGCTTTCCTATTATTCCAAATTAAGTTGAGTATTGTTCTACCAAGGTCTGTAAAAAAATTGTGTTGGGATTTTGGTGGGAATTGCATTGAATCTGTAGATTGCTTTTGGCAACATTGTCATTTTTACTGTGTTGATCCTACCTATCCAGGACCATGGGAGATCATTCTTTTTTCTGATATCCTGTTCAATTTCTTTCTTCAGTGACTTAAAGTTTTTGTCAAACAGATCTGTTACTTCTTTGGTTATAGTTACACTGAGGTATTTAGTAGTATTTGCATCTATTATGAAGGGTGATGTTTCCCTTATTTCTTTTTCAGCCAGTTTGTTTTTAGTGTATAGGAGTGCTACTATTTTTTTTAATAAATTTTTTTAATCTTCTATTTTCCTGAAAATTATTTGTCTTCTTTGTTTCCGAATTAGTAAAACAAAACAAAAACATGTCTTTCTACACTTCTCTGTTTTTCACTTAAATACTTTACACAATCAGATTGTAATCAATATCTTGCGCTTTGCTTTCCTCTTTTGTTTCAAATATTGTTACTTGGAGTTAATTAGAAAACAGTTTGAATTGTTTCCTTATACTATTTTAAGGAAACATGTGTAAGACAACTTTTAAAAATATTTCTTTACTGATAATTTTCAGACTCAACCACCATGTGATACTTTCTAACAAATATTATAAACTTGTTTGTTGAAGTTATCAAACAATAAAAGTTTTTTTTAGCTATTCTCAGAAGAATCCAATCAAAATTCTTCTAGATGCCTGCATGTAGGAGACAGTGAGAGTTACCTTTTCCCTTAATTAACTTCTAGATATCTACACATATTTCCACCAAGCTTTGGATTTCTAAAATTTTCCAAGGAAATTGTCACCAGACTATTACTAGAGTATCTAAACATATCTCTTGCATTGTTTATATGAAAACATGCAGGCAAAGAGGGCTTAAATACAGTGGTCAAAAATGAGATTTAGAAACAGCAGAGATAATTCTCTCTACCACATTCTAACTTCCTAGTTACATGATAATGGAAAAATGATCCAAGTTTGTCATCTTAAATTTTCTCATAAGTACAATAGAGAAAATAATGCTATTAGTCCTGGGTTTCCTGTAAATTGCTAATGCAGGCAGTGCTCAGCAAAAGAGTGATCAATCACTGTTAGATATTATTTCCTTAGCGAGGTTGAGAAGTATATACTTCTTATTTTCTAGAACATATGTGATGTTGTGGGATTTAGATATTATGTAGGGAAGCCTTACTAGCTCTTGAAATCAGGACCCCTACAGGGCATGGCCAGAATCAATTGGGACCCAGGAACACTGACTTTTCTTTTTGTTTTGTTCTTACCCACTTGGAAAATGGAGCAGCTGCCTAGCATGGGATAGTCCTATATTTGAGAATTGTCTTAAGGTTACACTAAAGTGTTTACATAACCCCTTAATAAATATTAATCTTTCTATATGATTTATTGTGAGTGAATATCTTTTTGTAACACCTTGCATCCTTGTTGGCTTAGCTGTCCAAGCTAGCCCCTGGGCCATGGAGGCTCCTATAATCTACAATTCTATAATTGCCCTATTTTGCACATATTTCTACCTCTGTTTAAAATATTTTGCACATAATTCATATTAAACATATAATTGTCATCCCTACCCTGTAACTTGTACCTCTGTTTAATTATATTAGTCATAGTATATAATTATATTTGTTATAATATATATATATAAGATGTTTATATATTTTGTATACTAATATATATTTAGGATACTGTAGCCACTTTGCATGATACATATATGCTTGGTTAATGTTTATATGATCATTATACTTGAAGTCAATAATTCCACAATAATGTAAAATATTTGTTATTTACCCATGAATAATATAAGATAAAAATATATAAATGCCAATTGTTAGTTATAACATGAACACCCTTTATGTTAAGCATATTTATAATGTATTTATTCATCAAATGTTTTATTTTTCTCTCAGCAACATGCCTTTCCCTCATCAACACCACTGGTGTGATTTATTACTGCTGCATTATTTCCCACTGAAACATCTTTTCTCCTGAGCATGTGATGTAATCTATAGCTATTGGCACAAATTTTTTAACTATTTTTTAATTAAGTGTATTATAGAATATAATATTTACAGTCTCACATGGTTCCCTGATCTAATAAGGAAGAACAAAATACACATGGAAGAAAATAAGAGATTCTAATTTAAGTACCACCAAATTTGGGGTAGAATTCTCTCCTGTTGATTTCATTAGTGAATATTAACTGTAATTATCAAAGTTGTAATAAACAAATCAATAACTTTGTTAAGTATTAAGGAGCAAATTATTATTTGAGTATTTATTACCTGGAACTCAAACCTTCATAATCATGCTTGCCCATTCTCTCATAACAGACCACATTTGCTTTAGGAAACAGATGGTATGCAGCATGCTGGTAAAATGTAAAATTGCTTTTTGCTAAAATTTAAGTAACACAAAGGCAAACTCATTTGCTTTTGTCAAATTGGTGCTATATCATGGGGAGGTCACAGAAATCTTCTGGTTTATATTATCTGCATGCTCCAAACTGTGACTGTATCCCTCTCCAAGTCCTATGTTGAAGCCTAACCTCCAGCATACCTGTTGTGTCATTTCACATTAACACAATGAAAAAGATAAATATTTAACAAGATATTTAAGAAAAGGATAAGGCCATATTTATATAATATTTTTTGCACTATATTGTTGGAATGGTTCTATTTTTACTGTCCCTAATTTATAAAATAAACTATCATGACTGCAAGGAGAATGTGTCAGGAATTAAACTACCAAGACATAACCTTGATTTAGATACTTCGAATGGCTTCAGTAAGCTTTTGCCTACATTCTATCCACTTTCATCATTTTAAATTAGTTAATTAAAAATTAACATCATAGGTTTGATTTCAGCATGTTGAAGAGATATCTGCACTTTCATGTTTATTGCAATGTTATTGAATGTAGCCTAGATATAAAATTAGTCCAAGTGCTTAATTTGAAATAATGAAAAAAATGTGAAAAATGTATCAGAAAACATACAAAAATATCAGTGTTTATCCACTTATAACAGATGAAATCTTGTCATCTTCAACAATGTGGTAGATCTGGAGTTCATTATATTAAGTTAAATTAACCAGGAATATAAAGATGAATATTACCTGGTCTGGTAGAATAAGAAACTTGAACTCATAGAAGCGAGAGAAGAATGATAGATTTTAAGGGAAGAGGATTGCTGAGAAATGATGAGATTTGGGTCAAAAGGTACAATGTTTCAGTAAGGGAGGATGGATAATTTCTTGATATTACAACCATAGTAACCATATACCAATAATGAATTACATACATTAAAGTTATTAAGAACATGGATTTTGCTGTTTTAGCATAAAATATTGAGATGCTGAGGCCTGTTAGTTTTTATAAAATTTACTTCATAATGTATAATATACCAAGGTATCACATTATATGTATGCATATATATATCAATATTATATTATATATTGCTATATCAATTTTACATTAAAATAGAAGTATATAAATACTAATCTTTTAGTAGTAACCTTTAGATGTGCATATTTAATTCTGTCTGTATGTAATATACGTCAGATTTATATATGTTCATAGTGCTATTTCTAACTGATTAAGAACCATGGGTTTAATTTTCTAACATTTCTACTATTCCTTTCTTTAAGTTCTTTAATTTTGAGAAATATAGTCCTTGTCATAAACCATTCACTTGCTGATTTATTCAATCCTAGTACCTCAGAGAGAAACAGATTTACCAACTACTGCAAATAAATTATATACAATTCATTTTAAATAAGATTATCAGAAGGTCAAAGGCATCTAAGACCTGTAGATAAGAAATAATGAAGCATGTTGGCTTTTATTCTGAGTGAAATGTTTAGCTATTAGAGAAATCTGTGCACAAAAGTGGCATGGATGGACTCATTGCCATTTTAAGAGAACTGTTCATGAAGTAGTATTGAGAATATACTCTATGTAATCAAGGATAGAAAAAAGAAAGAAAACATGGCAGTTTAAGAGGTTATTTCAGTAGATATAAAAGTTATTGGGTTTTATGAACTGGATTTTATTAAGAATAAAATCAGTGAAAGTTCTGTTCATTCAACTAATACATAGCATTGGTGGAGCCTGTCGGAAGTTACAAGTGATGTCATAAAATCTTAAACAATCATCTGGAAAGTGACAACTGTGAAGCCAAACTTAGAAAAAAAATAAGCAGTGTGAATAAGCCAATAAGGCCCAATTAGTATTAAGTTTCTAATAGCAAAGGTGTAAATAGCAGTATATAGTAAGCCTAGGATGCTTCTAGACTAGTCCTTTTTCTTGTATGAACACCAGTCACTATTGTCTGCAATGTGTCTCTACATAAACACAAATGCTATGACTACTAGTAATGAAAAAGTTAAAAGAATTCAGAACCAGAAATTCATGAATCTGAATTGGCTGAAATAGTTCTGCAAAATAGGTTTATTCTGTGAGAAAATCAAATAACCTGAATTAAATACAGACAGTCTTGATGTTATAGAGGAGCAAATAAATTTTATTTACTAATCACATGTGATCTCAAATCGCACATCTTTAGTTTTTGATGCATGGATTTATAACTGCATGACATGGCGCTTGATGTAATTAAATAGGTTTTAAATGGTTTTTGGTTACATTGCCCTTCTAACTTCAGAGTACTGTGGTCATTATACCAGAGATGCTCATTATGTGGAAAACCTTACAAATCATCAGTGACTTGATAAAGATGAAACATAAAATTAAATCAGAATTTTACTGTTGAAAGTTATGAGTAGTAATTTTATTAAAGCATAATTTTTTATTTAATGCACATATTTGCAACAAGAATATACCCAATATAACTAACTATACTTCTATTGAAAGACACTGCTAACTTTATTTTAAAAATTAATTTATGATGGAAAAAATAACTGTGCATTTCACATTTATG
Organism: Sigmodon hispidus; assembly: GCA_004025045.1. Classification (NCBI taxonomy): domain Eukaryota; kingdom Metazoa; phylum Chordata; class Mammalia; order Rodentia; family Cricetidae; genus Sigmodon; species Sigmodon hispidus. The sequence continues at coordinate 18,481 of PVIH01015267.1, forward strand.
GATATAAAACAGATTGTTTACTCCTTAAATAGTTCATCAAATTTTAGTGTGGCATTGTCTATAGGTTGACTTATAATGTGATGTGATAAATATAAATGTTCTACTTTGTTATATACTCACAGATTCATATTACCTCTGTAGTAAAAGTTTATTTGATCCATTAATATCATTGAAAGGAGCTTGTTCTCTCTCTGTCCTTCCCTGTGCCTCCTTCCCTCCATCTTTCTCTTTTCCCATCTCTCTCCCTCTTTTCCCTCTTTTTCTCTCCCTGTCCCCTCCCAAGTTCTCTAAAGATTGTTCCTTGAGTCTCTACTTAGACATCTTCATGAGTGGAAAGCACATTGAGTTGAAACCTCTGAATGCACAATTTGTTTTATTCATTTCTACTAATATCCTTGATTGTAAATAACAAACTTTTGAGCCACAGTTCTGTCTTCTACTAGAATCTTCTAACATTTCAATATTAAAAGTTCATTTACTTTAGTGGGAAAAATGTTTCTGGGTCTGAAAAGAAAGCAAGGAATGGAGTAAGTCTAAGCATTTTGGAATACCTTAGAGTACATAAGGCAGTCTTCAATCATGCTAATGAGGCCAAAAATGTAAAAACAATGAAATTCAATGTTATCTCACGCAGTGTCTCTTCCTAAATATTGTTAATGAAATGCATTTCTTGAAATGTTCCAAAACTTTGCCTTAATTTCTAACTTTTGTAACTTTCAATGACTATCTCTAACAGTTAAATGTGAGAGTAGCTAATCTGATCATAATAATGCCCTCCTTGATTCCCAAGATAATATACATAGCCCCAAAATAGAGTAAGATTGCCTTAGACTTCTTAAGGGACAATCTGAAGCAATTAATCAGCCATGTGCCCTGCTATTCAGTGACTGACCATTGGGGATAAAATATTAATTTTCCTGGATTGGGTTCATTAGTATTAATTAATATATATCAATTGTTATTACAGAAAAAACAGCATGTTAAGCATTATTGGGCCATACAACATTTATAGTAACTGTATATTAGTACAAATATTCTATTCTTAAACAAAAGATTTAAAAATGTGTAATGGAAGAGTAATTGAGTTCCATAAGACAAATTGAGGTACTAACATCTATATTCACTTCTTGAAAATTTCATAACAGAGTGGTGAGCAGATTCCAGAAACTGGACCATCATTCAGAGAGTCCCTCTCCATGACTGGGGTTAATTCCTAGGGTCTGATCTTAGACTGTCCCAAACAGACAGGAGCTAGGGTTTGGTGGTGAGGGGCTCCTCCAGCCACTCCTAAAAGAGGGGACCTTGTATGGCTGGGCCAGTTATACAGGGCAAATTATGTCATCAGAGAAAGACTGAGGCCTTGAAATTCAGACACCTGTCAAGAGCAGAGTCAGAGAAAAAGCAGACCCTTTAATCAGAGGAGACAGGAAATATACAAGCCCTCTTGCTGAAACTGATTAGGAGCTGACGAATAGTGAGCCACTGAAGCCATGATTAGACACCAGTGCAAGAATACATATAACAATATAAAGAACAACAGGGCAACACCAGAAGAAACAGGTGGCCCTACAACTACAAGACCTGAAGACAGTAATGAAGATGAAGAAGAAGGAAACAACAGTAAAAATACATTTATGAGGAATATTGAAGCCATTGAAGAAGATATAAAAAATTCCCTTAAAAAATAGAAGAATATACAAACAAAAAATTGAAAGAGATGAACAAATCCTTGAAAGAAAACCAAGAAAAGGTAAACCAAAAAGTGAAAGAAACTTTCCAGAAACTAAAAACTGAAATAGAAGCAATAAAAAAGGCACAAAATGAGGCAAAGATGGAATAGAAAACCTGAAGCAAAGAGCAGGAATTACAGATACATGCATAGCCAACAGAATCCAAAAGATGGAAGAGAGAATCTCTGGAGTGGAAGACTCAATAGCAGAAATAGATACATCAGTCAAAGAAAATACTAAAACCAAAAAAGCCATAACACAAAATGTTCAGGAAATCTGGGACACCATGGAAAGACCTAACCTAAAAATAATAGGAATAGAAGAAGAATACCAGCTCAAAGGCACAGATAATGTATTCAATAAAATCATAGAAGAAAACATTCCTAACTTAAAGAAGGAAATGCCTAGAAGGATATAAGAAGCTTACAGAAAAAAAAAATAGATATGACCACACAAAAATGTCCACTCACTACATAATAATCAAGCCACAAAACATACAGAACAAAGAATAAATTTTAAGAGCTGCAAAAGAAAAGGGGCAACTTACCTATAAAGGCAGACCCATCAAAATAACTCCTGACTAATTAATGGAAAAGATGAAAGCAAGAAGGGCTTGGTCAGAAGTTATACAGACGCTAAAGAGCATGGCTGATAACCTAGACTACTAGAACCAGAAAAATTATCAGTCACCATAGCTGGAGTAAACAAGATATTTCATGACAAATTCAGACTGAAACAATACCTATTACCAATCCGGCCCTCCAGAAAGCATTAGAGGAAATACTCCAACCTAAGGATCCCAGATACACGAATGAAACGACAATCAATAATCCCACAGAAGAAAAGCCCAGAGCAAGGAAATACATACAAGCTACTACCAAAAATAACAGGAAACACCCATTAGTGGTCACTAATATCCCTTAATATCAATGGACTCAACTTATCTATAAAAAGACACACATTAACATGATGAATAAAAAACAGAAGCCATCCTTCTGCTGCATACAAGAAACATACCACAACTACAAAAAAAGAAGAGTAAAGGTTTGGGAAAATATTTTCCAATCAAATGGCCCTAAGAATCAAGCCAGGGTTGCCATCCTAATATCTTACAAAGTAGACTTTAAACTCAAATTAATTATAAAGGACCAAGATAGACTTTACTCATGCATTGGAGGACAAATTTGTAAAGAGAAGATATCAATCCTGAATATTTATGCCCCTAATATAAGGGCACCTATCTATGTAAAAGAAACACTAATAAAGCACAAATGCCACATCAACTCTCACATCCTAATAGTGGGAGACTTCAATACCTCACTTTTACCCCTGGATAAGTCAACCAGACAGAGGCTCAACAGAGAAATAAACAGTCTAACAGAGATTATAATACAAATGGATTTAATAGATATATAAAGAAGCTTCCACACAAATGCAAAGGAATATACATATTTCTCAGCACCATATGGAAATTTCTCTAAAACTGACCACATAATTGGTCATAAAGCAAACATCAATAGATACAAAAAAAATGGAAATAATTCCTTGTATCATATCAGACCACCAGGGCCTAAAGTTAGAGTTCAATAACAGCACAAATCACAGAAAGCCTACCAACTCATGGAAGCTAAACATCACTCAGATGAACCACCTCTGGGTCAAAGATGAAATTAATAAAGAAATCAAAGTCAGCCTAGAATTTAACAAAAATGAATCCACAACATCTCCAAACTTGTGGGACACAATGAAAGCATTCTTCAGAGTACAATTCATAGCACTAGATGTCTATATAAAAAAATCTAGAGAAATTCCACACTACAGAACTAACACCACAGCTGAAAGACTTAGAACAATTAGAAGCAAACTCACCTAGAAGGAGTAGACAGCAGGAAATAATCAAACTTAGAGCTGAAATCAATACAACTGAAACAAACAAACAAATAAAAAGCATACAAAGAAATAATGAACCAAAGAGTTGGTTCTTTGAGAAAGTCAACAAGATAGATAAACCCTCATCCAAACTAACCAAAAGGCAGAGAGAGAGTATCCAATTCAACAAAATCAGAAATGAAAAGGGGGACATAACAATAGACCCCCAGGAAATTCAGAGAATAATCAGATCATACTTTGAATATCTATACTCCACAAAAATGGAGAACATAGAAGAAATAGACAGTTTTTTGGACAGGTAACATTTAACATAATTAAATGAAGACCAGATTAAATACCTAAACAGGCCTATAACCCTAAAGAAGATTGAAGGTGTCAATAAAAGACACTCAAGTTAAAAAAACCCCAGTCCTGATGCTTTCAGTGGAGAATTCTACCACACATTCAAAGAAAATTTACTATCAAATTCCTTTTATGAGGCCAAAATTACTATAATACCCAAGGAACTCAAAGATGCAAAAAAGAATTACATAAAAATTTTCCTCATAAATATTGATACTAAAATTTTCAACAAAATTCTGGCAAACCTTATACAACAATATATTAAAAATATTATCCAACATGACAAAAGAGGCTTCATCCCAGAAAAGCAGGGATAGTTAAACATGAAAAAAGGTAAATGTCATCCATCATATAAACAATCTGAAGGAAAAAAAATACATGATCAAAGTTTTAGCTAAAGTAATAAGAGAACAAAAGGAGATTAAGGGGATACAAACTGGAAAAGAATAAGTGAACATATCACATTTGCAGAAGATATGATTGTATATATAAGTAACCCACCAAATTCTACCAGGGAATTTTTACAGCTGATAAACACCTTCAGCAATGTACCAGGATACAAGATTAATTGAAAGAAAGGAGTAGCTCTCCTATACACTTAAGATAAAAGGGCTGAAAAAGAAATAAGAAAAACATCACCCTTTATAATAGCTGCAGATAGCATTAAATACCTTGGAGTAACTATAACCAAAGAAGTAACAGATCTATTTGACCAAAATTTTAAATCATTGAAGAAAGAAATTGAAGAGGATATCAGAAAATGGAAAGCTCTCCCATGTTCCTGGATAGGTAGAATCAACATAGTAAAAGTGGCAATTCTACCAAAAGCAATCTACAGATTCAGTGCACTTCCCATCAAAATCCCAACACAATATTTTATGGACCTTGGAAGAACAACACTCAACTTTGTTTGGAATAACAGGAAAGCCAGGATTGCCAAAACAATTTTGCTCAATAAAAGAACCTCAGGAGAATCACCATCCCCAACTTCATATTATACTGTAGTGCTACAATAATAAAAATAACCTGGTACTGGCATAAAACAGACTTTCGGATCAATGGAAACAAATTGAGGATCCTAGCATTAACACAAAAACCTATGAATACCTGATCTTTGACAAAGAACCCCAAAATATTCAAAGGAAAAACATAGTATCATTTACAAATAGTGTTGACATAGCTGGATGGTATTGTGTAGAAAAATGCAAATAGATTCAATCCTGTCACCCTGCATAAAACTCAAATCCAAGTGGACAAAAACCTCAGCATAAACCCAGCCAAAATGAACTAGATAGAAAAGAAATAGGTAAATACCTTCCAACGAATTCACACAAATGACCACTTTTTAAATATATCACCAGTGGCACAGACACTAGGAACAACAATCAGTAAGTGGGACCTACTGAAACTGAGAAGCTTCTGTAAAGTCAAGGACACAATCAACAGGACAAAATGACTGCCTACACAATCGGAGAAGATTTTCACCCACCCTACAAATGATAGAGGACTGATCTGTAAAAACTCAAGAAACGAGAGCCCAAAACCTTGAGTAACCCAATGAAAAAAATGGGGTTAAGAACTAAAAAGGTAATTCTCAGCAGAAGAATTATGAATGGCTGAAAGGCACTTGAAAAAATGGTCAATATCTTTAGCCATCAGAAAAATGCAAATCAAAACAACTTTGAGAAACTACCTTATACCTGTCAGATTGGCTAAGATTGAAGACACAGATGACAGCGTATGCTGGAGAGGTTGTAGAACAAGGGAAACACTCCTCCATTGTTGGTAAGAGTGTAAGCTTGTTCAGCTACTCTAGAATGCAGTATGGTGGTTTCTCTGAAAACTGGGAATCAATCTCCCCAAGGATCCAGCAATACCACTTCTGGGCGTATGTATACCCTAATGATGCACAGTCACACTCCAAAGCATTAGCTCAACTATGTTCATACCAGCATTATTCATAATAGCAAGAACCTAGATTCCCTTCAACTTAAGAATGGATTAACAAACTGTGTTACATCTACACAATGGAGTACTACTCAGCAGTAAGAAAAAAATGATATCCTAAAATTTGCAGGCAAATGGATGGATATGGAGATTTTCCTCCTGAGAGAGTTATCACAAACCCATAAAGATAAGCAGGGGGTGTACTCACTCATTAGTGGACTCTAAACAAAAAAGCAAAAAGCAAAGCATGTCCAAGCTGCAAACCACAAACAATGAACAGCTTGGGAGCTGAAACAACTTGGACTGGTACCTTGGAGCCCACTCCCTCCAGAAGAACACCTGATCCAATCTTGATGTTGGGGTGAGGAAAGTGGATCTGCCAGGAGTGATTGCTGTACTAATCATATTGGGACTTGGGACCTTCTGCCCTTGCTGGGGAGGAGATAAAGAGTTGTGGAAAAGTGACTGGAAGCGGTGGCAGATGGAAGGGAGCTTGAACAAGAATACACACGGATAAAAAATATGAGTTTATTCATAATAAAAACATTAATTAATAAAATTTAAAAAAAAGAAAAAAGGGAGTTTCAACAAGTGGATACCCAGATAAAAAATGAAAATTTATTCATAATAAAAAATGGACAAAAGAATAAATTGTGTGTATTGATACAAAGTTGAGATTAACTTTGTTACTGTGCATATATCTTTATGCTTGTTCAAGGTATTATACTTATACATTTCATCTAAACATGGCTAATTCTTGACATTATTATTACCAATTAATTAGGGTATTAAAATGCAAATTAGCTGTTATACATTACAATCAAACTTATAGTCATATTAGAGTAATTTTCAATGTCAAACAGATATATTTTAGATGATCAGGTCTTATTCAAACACCTTAGAGATCAAAAGAATATGGAATATAAGATATTTCAATAACAGTTTTTTATTGTTTTTATTACAATTTGACATCTGGTTTTGGTAGTAACAATCTACTTCAGGAAAGATTATGAGCATTACAACAACTCCATTTGGTGATGACCTTCTTTGTTGCAAATCTTATTCACTGTGCAGGTAAGTGATCTTGCCCCACCTGCTGACAGTATGATGTTTAAAATGAACAAAAAGGACATACATAAAGAAAAAAACTCTGCTGAACCTTGCCAGAACAATTTAGGAAGGTCTTTAAGAATATCCTGCTTCACAGAGAAGTGGTCAGATATCCTAGTCCTGTAGGCCAAAGATAGTTATTTCTCCACAGCAGAGAAACCTTGGATGATTGTTCAGGCAGCCAGCTGTTTTATTTATATGTTTTTTTGGAAGTTGCTTGCTTGCATGTCCTATTTACTTTGTTAATATTTTTTCCTTTTGGGAGCTCTAAGGACTTAAAGATGAGACAGTGACCATTTTTTAAAAGAAACTCACTGAGAGATTAAAGTGTATAAGATTGAAAGACATCAAAAGATAGTTTTTGGTCAGAAATGCATGTTAGCTAGAAAGTGAATTAGGTACAATCCTCTTGACTCATAAAAATGAGATAAATAATAGAAACTTTTCTGTGAATTTGTCAATTTTTAATGGACTGGACATTACTGATATAAATATTGCTTGTGTATATTTTATGCAATTATTGAACATTTTGTATATAGTTTTTCTTATGTTAGTTATAACCTTTTTATTTTGATACAAAATATTATATTTGGTGATATATCTTATATTTAATAAAATCAGCCTGGAATATCAGAGAACAAAATCACCCACAGTCAAGCCACAAGGATGAGAGTGATAACTCACACCTTTAATCCCAGCACAGGGATGACAAAATGGAGACTCATACCTTTAATCTCATCACTCAGGAGACAGAGATCTTTCTGGATTTCTGTGAAATCTAAGCTGAACCATCAAACAGAGTAGTAGCTTACACCTTTAATTCTAACTCTAGAATTATGATGCCAAATTGAACCTGGAAGTTAAACAACTGGGTGTAGAAGATATCTAAGACAAGCATAGCAACTAGCCAGGAAGAGGAGCCTTGAAGATAGCATTTACTCTGTTTGACCTTAGAAATTGGCTAGGTTATCCAGCTATACTAAACATGATAGAATAGAAAGTGGGAAATACTCTCCAATGCATTCACACAGGTGACCACTTCCTAAATACAACACCAGTAGCACAGACACTAAGAACAACACTAGTGTAACCCCCAAGAACTCACAGGATGTCTCTGGCTATGTCTCCAACCAACAATGAAGGTGTTGCCTAGACATACTTCCCCTATAATCAAATGAATAGCCACCCTAAGTGCCATCACAAAATTTACAACCAACAATGAATAGCGGTAGAGGCAGAGATACATGGCTGAGCACTGGGCTGAGTCCCTGGTCCAGCTGAGAGTAGGGGAGGAATGTCTATATGAGCAAGGGGATAGGGTATATGAGAAAAAAATCCCACAGTGATGGCTAGCTAGAAATCTGGGGAGCTCACTGAATCAAGAAAAGCCACTAGGGAACTATCAGGAAAAGAAACTAGGTCCTCCAAGGATAGGCAACTGTCCACTAACATGGGTAGTATGGGAGGAAAGAGATCAGACTGTGTTTCTGTGTGTGGACTGGCACTTCAGAGTTAATTTCTTCCAGAGGGACACTTAATTCATTCATGATATTACTTTGAGGATACTGGACTTGCCTGGAGAAGATGCTGAGCTGATCTACCTTGGGACTTCTTGACTTTTTGTGGGAGGGGAAGAGGGATGGAGAGGAAGGAGGCTGAAGGCTGATTGGGAGGGATTGGAAGAGGAAAAGGATGGGGAGCAAGGGAATACATAGATAAAAAGACTTTATAAATAAAATAAAATAAGAAGTTGGATTGGGCAATAAAGAATTGACTATGGAAAAAATTCATTACAAATTATTATCTATTTTGTGTTTTTAAATTTATTTTTAAAAATATATTGTCCCACAGATTATGCAGCTAGAAGTTGGAGATTAAGTTGTTTGCATGACCAGAGATTAACTTCCTAGGGCATTTACCTCCCTTGTCTCAGCCATTTTGTGGCTAGTGATACTCAACCTATGTTGTCTTACAGAAATATTATTCAGGTTTTCAATACAATTTAACATGACTTAATCTTAACATTTATCATCTTCAAAGATTTTCTTCCTCTCTTCCCACTCTGTCTGTTACCTCCCCTCCACCACCACCCCCTTCCACCCTTCTGTTTCTATTCAGAAAGTGGCCAGCTTCACATAGTTATCAACAAAGTATGGCATATCAAGTTGCTTAAGACAAGCACCTCCCCTTGTGTTAGTTCTGGGAAAGGAAATCAAGTATGAGGAATAGGTTCCCTTGAACCAGCCAACCCATTAGGGAAAACTATTGCTTCCATTGTTAGGATTCCCACAAGTAGACCAATTTCCAATTGTAATATATATGTAAACGGCCTAAGTTGGTCACATCCAGGCTCTCTAGTTGTTGTTTCAGGCTATGTGAGTTTCTATGAGGCATGTTAGTTGTTTATGTGGATTTTCTTGTGATCCTCTTGACTCCTCTGACTCCCACAATCGTTCCTCCCTCTCTTCAGTGGGATTCCCTGAGCTTATCATAACATTTAGCTGAGAGTCTCTGCATTTCTTGCCATCAGTTACTGGATGAAGACTGTCTGATAGTAATTGGGGTAGTCATCAATATTATTACAGGATATAACAAGTTCAAGTTATGTTCCACTATTGCAAGGAGTCTTAGGTAGGGTCACTCTTATAGATTTGTGGGAGTTTCCATTGAATCAGGTTTCTACCTGTCCCAGAAACACCCCCCTTTCCAGTCATCTCATTCAGTACTCTCCCCGCCATCTAACCCTACACCAAGTTTAATATACATATGTATATATATATATATATATTCTTTTTAATGTAGTACATCCTTTGATTGAAATAAAACCAGATATCTGGCTTTTCATGTTGAAGCTACTGCTCAGTGGAGGGTCTGCCTCATTGACCTTCTGAACCTTATAAAAATAAGTATAACAAAGTTTCTGGATGTGCTTTTTTTCCCTAAATATTGTTTTTGAGAAGTGTTGGTCATTTTAACCAATCTTTGACTTAAACCTTAACAGTCTTTTTTTTTCATGTCCTTCTGTGCTCTTGTAGTTAGGTTAGCATAACTATTCTGTAAAAAAAAATGTCAAAACACAGTAAATGTTTTAGAAGAACTTTGTATATACCCATTTTGTGGGTGGGGAAAGATCTTAGGAAAAAATTAATAAGGTTCTATTTCAGTGTGTAAGGAATATCAAACAAATTGATAACAATATTATTTTTAACTGAAATATAGTAGGTAAATTAATAATGATGAACTAGAGCAACAAAGGCTAATTCTTGGAAAAAATGAAGGGTGCTGTGTTGTTCATTAAGTTAGAATTTGGATTAGAAGGCAGAATTATTGGTTAATAATCTCATTAGAGAAATGTATTTGTGAATAAAATGAGTTTGTGGAAATATACAGTTAGAAGTGTTAATAAGTTTACTTTTGACCTGAATTGTGTTATATTTCTTCTAAGCCACTTTGAAGAGAATGTGTATGTCTCTTCCTCAAGATCACTAGATATCAGCAGAACAAATCATCCCTCCATAAAACCAGCATATATACCAAGAATGATGAAATATTTCTTTAATAAAATTATAAAGCACTGTTATTTTAGAAGAACTCCTAATTTATATATTTTAATATTCTGATAAAGATACAGAATATCCAGAGATTTCTATGCTTCCATCAGGTAAGTGGGGATAAAGTTGACTTTTATGTCTAGGGTTTCCATGGAATCATTATTTGCCGCAAGGCCTCAAGTATAAGTTAACCTACAACCAGATAATGCAACCTTACTTACAAAGCAAAATACATAATGGTCTGATCATGTGAGGTCATCCAAGATCAGGCCTTTAGAACAAGAAGTGTTGGAGATATAGTTGCCATTAGATACATGGATTCTAAAATGAAAAGAGTTCCTATTTCTGTTCACATTCTGTACCTAAGAAGTGGAAATGATTTCTAGAGCCTTGGAAAGAGAAGAAGATGGTACAGGCTTCTTTATTATTATTATTATTATTATTATTAAAAAAGAAGTCACACTTTCTAACTTTGTATATCCTTATTCAAGGTCCCTACCCCCTCCCACCACATCAGGTCATTCTTAACTCTCTTCAAATCCCCATCCCATCCCTGGGCAGGCTGCAGACAGTCTCATGGTCCCACTGCCCCAATATTACTTAGTTCAGTCTCCACTCATGGCAGATTGAGTTTTCTCCCCCCTCCCTCAAAGGTGAGTCGGATGTTCCCCTAGGGGGAGTGGGATTCAAAGTGTCAGTCCAGGATGTTTCTGATCCCAAGCTGTTCCATGGTTGTGGTTTGCAGCTTGGGAATGCTTTGCTTTTTTCTTGCTTGTTTGTTTAGAGTCCAGTAACTAGTGAGTACATCCCCTGCTTATCTTTCTGAGATTGTGATACCTCGCTCAGGAGGATATTCTCCAAATCCATCCATTTGCCTGCAAATTTTAGGATATTGTTTATTCTTACTGCTGAGTAGTATTCCATTGTGTAGATATACCACAGTTTTTTAATCCATTCTTAAGTTGAGGGACATCTAGGTTGTTTCCAGTTTCTTGCTATTACAAATAATGCTGCTATGAACATAGTTGAGCTAATCGCTTTGGAGTGTGACTGTGCATCTTTAGGGTATACACCCAGAATTGGTACTGCTGGGTCCTTGGGGAGATTGATTCTCAATTTTCTGAGAAACCGCCATACTGCATTCCAAAGTGGCTGAACAAGCACACACTCCCAACAACAATGGAGTAGTGTTCCCCTTGATCTGCATCCTCTCCAGCATAGGCTGTCATATGTGCCTTTTATCTTAGCCAATCTAACAGGTGTTAGGTGGTATCTCAAAGTTGTTTTGATTTGCATTTTTCAGATGGCTGAAGATGATGAGCACTTTTTCAGGAGACTTTCAGCCATTCGTAGTTCCTCTGCTGAGAATTCCCTTTTTAGATCTGTACCCCTTTTTTTGATTGGGTTATTCAAGATTTTGGGCTCTAGAATCTTGAGCTCTTTATATATCTTAGAGATCCGTCCTCTATCAATTGTAGGGCTGGTGAAAATCTTTTCCCACTGTGTAGGCTGTCGTTTTGTCCTATTGATAGTTTCCTTGGCTTTACAGAAGCTTCCTAGCTTCAGGAGATCCCACTTATTGATTGTTGGTCTTAGTGTCTGTGCCACTGGTGTTATATTTAGGAAGTGGTCTCCTGTGCCAATTCATAGAAGTGTATTTCCCCCTTTCTTTTCTATCAAGTTCAAAGTGGCTGTGTTTATGTTGAGGTCTTTAATACACTTGGATTTGATTTTTGTGCAGGGTGACAGGCTCGGATCTATTTGCATTTTTCTACACACTTCCATCCAGCTATTCTGACACCATTTGTTAAATATACTATCTTTATTCTATTGACTGTTTTGGCCCTCTATGTCAAAGATCAGGTGTTAATAGGGTTTTGGATTAATGTATTCATCCTCAATTCTATTCCATTGATCCACAAGTCTGTTTTCATGCCAGTACCAGGCTGTTTTTATTACTGTAGCTCTATAGTATAATTGAAGTCAGGAATGGTGTTAACTCCTGAGGTTCTTTTGTTGAGTAAAATTGTTTTGGCAATCCTGACTTTCCTGTTATTCCAAATGAAATTGAGTATTGTTCTTACAATGTCCAAAAAATATTGTGTTGGGATTTTGATGGACAGTGCATTGAATCTGTAGATTGCCTTGGTAGAATTGCCACTTTTACTATGTTGATCATACCACTCCAGGAACATGGGATGGCTTTCCATTTTCTGATATCTTCTTCAATTTTTTTCTTCAGTGATTTAAAATTTTTGTTATATAGATCTGTTACTACTTTGGTTATAGTTACTCCAAGGTATTTAATACTACTTAAAGCTATTATGAAGGTTGATGTTTCCCTTATTTCTTTTTCAGCTCTTCTATCTCTAGTGTATAGAAGGGCTATTGATTTCTTTGAGTTAATCTTGTATCCTGCTACATTGCTGAAGGTGTTTATCAGCTGTAGCAGTTCCTTGGAAGAATTTTGTGGGTCACTTATGTATACAATCATATCATCTGCAAATAGAGATAGCTTCACTTCTTCTTTTCCAATTTGTATCCACTTAATCTTTTTTCGTTCCCTTATTGCTTTAGCTAAAACTTCGAGAACTATATTGAATAGATAAGGGGAGAGAGGACATCCTTATCTAGTTCCTGATTTTAGTGAGATTGCTTGGAGTTTTTCTCCATTAAGTTTGATACTGGTGTCAGCTTCTTATAAATCACCTTTATTATATTTAGGTATTCTCCCTGTATTTCTGATCTCTCCAGGGCTTTAATCATAAAGGAGTGTTGGATTTTGTCAAAGGCTTTTACTGCATCTAAGGATATGATCATGTGGTTTTGTTCCTTTAGTGTGTTTATATGATGGATAACATTTACAGTTTTTTGTATGTTAAACCAGCCCTGCATTTCTGGGATGAAGCCTACTTGGTCATGGTGGATGTTATCTTTTATACATTGTTGTATAAGGTTTGCCAAAATTTTGTTGAGAATTTTCGCATCAATATTCATGAGGAAAATTGGTCTGTAATTCTTCTTCTTTGTTGTGTCTTTGTGTGGCTTGGATATTAGGGTAATTGTGGCCTCATAAAAGGAATTTGGCAATATTACTTCAGTTTCTACTGTGTGAAATAGTTTGAGGAGTAATGGTAGTAATTCTTCTTTGAATGTCTGGTAGAATTCGGCACTGAAACCATCTGGACCAGGGCTTTTATTTTGGGGAGGTTTTTAATGACAGCTTCAATTTCCTTAAGGGTTATAGGCCTGTTTAGGTTATTAATCTGATCTTCATTTAATTTTGGTAGATGGTACTTGTCCAGAAAGCTGTCCTTTTCATGGAGGTTTTCCGTTTTTGTGGAATACAGATTTTCAAAGAATGTTCTGATAATTTTCTGTATTTCCTGGGGGTCTGTTGTTATGTTCCCATTTTAATTTCTGATTTTGTTGATTTGAACACTCTCTCTCTGTTTTTTGATTAGTTTGGCTAAGACCTTATCTATCTTGTGGACTTTCTCAAAGAACCAACTCTTATATTCATTGATTCTTTGTATTGTCTTTTTGTTTTAATTGTATTGATTTCAGCTCTAAGCTTGATTATTTCCTGCCATCTACTCCTTCTAGGTGAGTTTGCTTCTAATTGTTCTAAGGCTTTCAGCTGAGCTGTTATATATCAACTGCGACATTTCTCTAGGTTTTTCATGTAGGCATCTAGCGCTATGAATTTTCTTCTTAAGACTGCTTTCATTGTGTCCCACAAGTTTAGATACGTTGTAGATTCATTTTCATTAAATTCTAGGAAGACTTAGGTCTTTATCGGTCCAGCCATTTCAAGAATTTTTAAAGCATTCACTACATAATTAGAGTCAGAAAGTAAATTAAAGGCAAAAAGACATTGCTTAAACACTTCAATTACAATTTGTAACTCGGTTACTTGTGGAGTGCCAGGCTCAAACTGCCTGCGTTGCTCCTGTTGACCCTGTATTAGGAACGCACCTACATCTGTTTTGGAACCATCTGTGAATACATTTAATGCTTCTGGAATTGGCTGAACTCTGGTAATTTTTGGAAATATTACTGGGTGGCGTTTGAAAAATGTCATGAGGGGGTCAGCTGGGAAGTGATTATCAATGTTACCTGGGAAGGTGCATTTCAAAACTGCCCACTCATCTGTGGCTGCACACAACACTGATACTTGCTCTGCAGTAAAAGGCACTACTATCATTGTTGGATAGCGGCCAAAATATTGCAAAGTTTGCTGCAATCCCAATTCTGCAAGCAGTGCAATTGCTGTGGGATAATGCTCTATACTCTTGCTAGGTGAGACTCTAGGGTGAATCCAGAGCAGTGGTCCGTCCTGCCACAATACTCCTGTAGGCTGTCTATAAGTGTCCAATATACATAGTTGAAATGGGCCTTCTGTTATTCTTATTAATTTTGCTTCAGAGAGACAACGGTCCACTATTTGCAATGCCTTATTGGCCTCTGGATTCAATTGTTGAGGTGAATCAAGAGCTGGATCCCCCTTCAACAGATCATATAATGGTTTAAGTTCATAATTTGGCAATTTCAAATAACCTCGTATCCAATCAATATCTCCTAGCAGTCTTTGAAAATCATTAAGAGTCTTTAAGCCATCCTTCCTAATTTCTATTTTTTGTGGTTCAATGACTGTTGGAGTAATTTTTGCTCCTAAATAGTTCACTATCTGATGCTGTTGCACTTTCTCTGGAGCAATGCATAGACCATGAGCTTGCAAGGCATTTTGAATCCTAACATAAGCTTCCTGCACTAGTTGTTCAGTCCTGGCTGTAATTAGCACATCATCCATATAATGGAGACATCTTACTAAAGGGAATTCTTTCCTAACCTTTTCTAATGCTTTCCCAACAAACATTTGACACATTGTCAGGCTGTTGGCCATCCCTTGAGGCAGCATGACCCATTCACATTGCTGATCAGGCTGCTCATGTTTGCAGGATGGTACTGTGAAGGCAAATCTTTCTGTATCCTGAGGGCAAAGTGGTATGGAGAAAAAGCAGTCTTTAAAATCTAAAACAATAATAGGCCAATGTGAAGGCAAGGTGGTAAGGAGTGGCAGTCCACACTGGACTGGTCCCATGAGTTGCATTTGGGCATTGATGGCTCTTAAATCATGCAATAATCTCCATTTACCTGATTTATTTTTTATAACAAAGATGGGTGTGTTCCAAGGTGAAGTGGATTGTTTAATATGTCCTTGTGCCAACTGCTCTGCAACTAGTTCTGAGGCTGTTTGCAATTTTTCTTGAGTTAACAGCCACTGAGGAACCCATACTGGCTCCTCAGTCTTCCAAGTTATGGTAATACTATCCCCAGTGGCCCCTAGGAAAAACCCAACCTGTTATGGTCATGCTTAGGGTGGGCTTCTATGGGATCTGTGATGCCTTGAAGGCATTTGCCTATCCCTCTTCCAGGGATATATCCCATGTTTCTCATTATTGTCTGAGCCTCAGGCGAGTATTCATTTGTAAGTTTGAATTTTAGATCTTTTAAAATGTCTTTTCCCCAAAGGGTAATAGGAAGCTCTAAGGTGTAAGGTTGTATTTTTCCTCTCTGGCCTTCTTCACTAACCCATTGTAGCTCTCTGGCACTTACAACAGGAGCTTGTGCATACCCTAACCCTTGCAAAGTCTGACTGGAGATTTGAACTGGCCACCCTGATGGCCAATCTTTTTTTGCAATAATACTTTTGTCAGCACCTGTGTCTAGCAGTCCAGTAATCCTTTTTCCATCCACTGTCAAGGTCATCATGGGTCTGTCATCGAGGTCCAGGCTCAAGCAGGCAATATCAATTCCTGTAGAGCCAAACCCTTGCTCTCCTCTCTTTTTATTGTTAGCCTGAAACTTGCCATGTAGACTGGGCAATACTAACAGTTGTGCTATTCTGTTTCTTGGTGATATTGGAAAAATTCCTTTTGGGGATTCTACCATAATTTTAACAACTTTTGTGTAGTCTGAGTCCACTACACCTGGATGCACTTTCAAGCCTTTCAAAGTAGAGGAAGATCTGCCTAACAAAAGTCCTATAGTATCAGGTGGTAGGGGTCCTTTAAAATCTGACTCAATAAGCTGTACTCCCATCTGAGGGGTTAATATGAGTCTTGTGGTGGTGCAGAGGTCCAGCCCTGCTGCACCTGTAGTGGCTCGCCTTGGCCGTGTGGTGGATCGAACAATGGCCTCTTGTTTGCAAGTGTCCAGCTGTTCTGCTCCATTGCCCCATATGTTTGAGGGCCCTGGGAATGGAGGCCCCATCTCTTGTTTTTTTTTCTGGCTAGGATGTGACTGAGGTAATGATTGACCATTGGCATCCTTCACTGACCTGCATTCATTAGCCCAGTGGCACCCTTTCTTGCATCTAGGACAGAGCCCTGGCATGGGTCTTTGGTTAGAATTAATAGCAGAGGTGCCCTGTCCTGTTCTCCGGGGCAGTCCCGTTTCATGTGACCAAAATTACCACAGGAGAAACATGCCCCTAAGGCTTTGTCTCCTCCTCTCTTAGCTCTAGAGAGCTGCATCACTGCTGCAGCAAGCCCTGCATTAGACAAGGCCCCCCCTAGCTCTCGGCGGCATTTCATCCATACTTCAATGTCCCGGTGCCTGTAAGTAGTTATGGCAGCGCAACATTCTTTAGTGCCCTGTTCATAGATAAGCTGTTTAACTAGGGGCAGTGCAGTTTCTGCATCTCCAAACATCCTCCCTGCTGCTTCCATCATCCTGGCTACAAAGTCTGAGAAAGTCTCTGTGGCTCCCTGAATAATTTTAGTGAGGTTTCTATTCACTTCCTCTCTATTAGGGAGTGATTTCCATGCTCTGAGAGCAATCTTGTTAACCTGCTCATACACCTGAAGTGGGTAGCCTGTCTGATTGCGAACATCGGAAAACCTTCCTGTTCCCAGAAGCATGTCCTGATCCCAGGCTGCATTACCAGCCTGCCTGTTTGCTGCTGCTTCATGCCCTGCAAATTCTGTCATAAATGATTTCCAGTAGAGTTACTGTCCTGGATTCAGGCATGCTTTAGCTAAGCTGACCCAATCTCCAGGGGCCATGGCTGATGCTGTTAATGCCTCAACTTGTGCTAATGTGAATGATGCAGTCACCCCATAAGTTCTCACTGATTCAGCCAAAGATTTAACTGTTTTAAAGTCTAACATCTGATGATACCTATTCTGTTGATTGTCCTCATACACTGGGAAAGCCAGTGTTAAGCTTGGCCACAGCTCTCTCTGCACCTCACGCCAAACTGCACTGTAATCTGGCACACATGCTCCACAGGGATAAGGAGGTGGGGTGAAAGGTGCTGATGGTATTACTTCTCCACTAGGTGTTTCTCTTGCTCTTTCTTTGTGCCTTTTCAGCTTAACGCGCTGAGCAGGCCTGATTTCCTTTTCCCTTTTTGACTCTGAATCTGAACTGCTTTTGCGTCGTTCATCATAAGATGACATGAGACACAATTCCTCCAGAGACGGCAATGTCAGATAGAGATTGCCTCCTCCGCATGCTCCTTGCTCCTGGCTCTGAGATTCTCTGTCTGACCGTTCCCCTTTTAATTTTTCTAATTCCTCAGGCCCCCACTCTAATTCAGCTGCTCCTACATGATTGTCCAAGCATTCCCTAATCATCGACCAGATTGGCATAATTCCAGGAGGGAGGTTGCCCTCTTTCTGGGCACGAGTAAGGTCCTTGCCCAGTTTCTCCCAGGAGCTGCCTGTGAGAGAGTCACTCACTAAGAACCAAGGTGCACAATGATCTACGGGATCTAAGAATGCCTGTAAATTCTGTGCTTTCATTTTTACTCCATTAGTCTTTAGTAATTCCTTTAAGGCTATCATGATCGGATGTGATTGATTAACCCCCATTTTCCGGGTCCCTTAGTTTCCTGTGGTACTTAATTATTTTCCCAATCCTAGTTCTGACAGCCCCAAGATTCTCAATCAGGTTTCAATCACACGTCCGTGATTTCCCCGATCCTCTGCCTTTATCTACAGGCAGAGTTCCTGCTTCACGCAGGTCTCACTCTATGCCCAGTGAGACTTATCCGGCTAGCCCCCCTGCTTACCACAGTTCTGAATCCTTCATGGGAGAGTGTTTTCTCTCTCTCTCCCCGTCTGGGCCACCAGCTGCGCTGCGCCCAGTCCCGTCCAGCAGGAAAAGACACAGCACCAGGATTCTTCTGTGGTAATTGACCAGGTCCTTTATTGTTACAGATACTTCTTGCAGTAGCAGCCCCTTGCAGTAGTAGTTCCTTGCTCCCAACCTGTGCAGCCAGTTTTAAGCTCAAGTCCTTCACTCAGCTAATGCCACGTGGGCCTTCACCATAGGGCCACGCACACGGAAGCAAGCTAGTCAATTCAGCACATCCCATGGATAGAGTTAATTAGAAGCATTTGCCATCAAGAAGGCGGGGAACAGGAGCCAGCGCCATCTTTAAGGTGCGGCAGCTCCCAACACTTTAACCCAGAGATAGTTCAGCTGAATCATGTTTAGTTTCCATGAGTTCATAGGCTTTCTTTGATTTTTGATATTGTTGAACTCTAACTTTAGGCCCTGGTTGTTCTTTATGTTACAAGGGATTATTTTCATTTTTTGTATCTATTGATATTTGCTTCATGACCAATTATGTGGTCAATTTTGGAGACAGTTCCATGAGGAGCTGAGAAATATGAATATTCCTTTGTGTTTGGGTGGAAGCTTCTGTAGATATCTATTAAATCTATTTGCATCATAACCTCTTTTAGACTCCTTATTTCTCTGTTGAGTCTCTGTCTGGTTGACCTATCCAGGGTTGAAAGTTTGGTATTGAAGTCTCCCACTATTAAGGTGTAAGAATTGAAGTGGGATTCGAACTTTATCAGTGTATCTTTTACATAGATAGGTCCCCGTATATTAGGGGCATAAATATTCAAGATTGAAATTTCCTTTTGACCAATTTTTCCTGTGATATATAAGTAATGACCATCTTGGTCCCTTTTAATTGCTTTTAGCTTAAGGTACAGGATTCTTTACATAGCTCTGTCAAGTCTTTCTGTGAATTAAAGATAGGTGTAGGTTCCCCATCTTTAATGAAACAGGTTGAACATCTGAACACTTGGCAAATTTCCAAGTTTAATGTTGACGTGCTTCTCAGAATATTCTGTGTTTAGTTTCTGGCATCTATTTTTATGTGTATATAAATGCATTCTGACACTTTCACAGTACAAATCAATATGTTTATTTTATAACACCATCTTTTATTTTTCTCATTGTATTTATTTTATTTGAGAAATGGTCACATTCTGTAGCCCAGGTTTGCAGGATATTCACCATGTATTTCAGCTTGTCCTCAATCTCACAGCAATTTTCCAGCCTCAGCCTCATAAGTCCTGTAACAAAAAATTATGAGCAAACAAACCTGGCTTAATTTTTCTTTATAACTTTGCTTCTCTGTCTCCTATGATTTTTGTCTTTCAGTCACCTAAATTTGGAATAGGTTAATTGTCATTTGGATCTATTTTATGCTTATATAGCACTTTGTTATACAAAGCTTGTAGGCTTCTTTTCTCTAAATAAGATGGACTTTTTAATCTTTATTGTTCTCTCTGTCCCTCTCTGTGTCTCACTGTCTCTTTCTCTTTCTCTGTTTGTACGTGTGTGTGTCTGTGTATGTGTGTTTGTGTGTATATGAGGGTATGTGTCTATCTGGACAATACAAATTATTATTAGGCACTCTAAAGTTCCTGCAAATGTCATGCTTTTTATCTGGTTGTCTAGGCCTTCTTCTTGAAGGTGTTACCCTTAGTATATATATGGGCAATAGTATACCTGTCATTATCAACTATAGACCCAATATAATATTCAGTGACTTCAGAGATAGCCTTATTTTAATATTTTCTTCTCAGAATCTCAAACAATTAAACTTATAAGAGTGGGCATGTTGATTGTCCAGGTAGCACTCAGAGGAGATGCAAACACAGATTTGGAGCTAATTTACAGGCTGGACCTTAAAACCTAGTTGAGACAACTTCTCTGAAAAACTTGCAGTATTCCTTCCTTTTCTCTTGTCAAGGAATAAACAAAACTATGATTTGTTGCCTAATTTTCATAGCAGATTGTTGCAACCTTTTATATTCAACAAAAACAAAATACCCTTTCTTCTCTGGTTTAGAACATTGGGGATTAATAAAGACTAAGATCTCTGTGATCTCTGTGCCAAGCATTCATTGCCTAATCACTACAGCTGTTAATAGTATCACTGCTCATGCTTTCTTTTGTGCTGTTGAGACTTGAGCTCCATGACTACTAGGCAAGTATACTATCACTGAGCTGCAGAGCCATACAATAATCTCTGTGTTACAGCTAAGATACTGAAAAATGGAACTGTGCATTTTACTGAAACATAGATACTGAAGCAGTGAGCTAAACTGAATGTGAAGCTGAGGTAGCCTGTCATTTGATGAGGTTACTAGAAAAATTTCCCATGTTTGCCTGGAGCTAGAGAAATCTGCAACTCCTATGTCCTCTTGGTGAGTGATGACATAATAAAAGGGGCTTACCATGTTTGTCTTCTTTTTTATGATTTTACAGCTGTGATAATTAAAGGGGTTGAAGAAATTCCACAAATGCAAATAGTCTTAAATTTCCAAGGTTTCAGGTAGTACTTTATAAAGTGGAAACCTAAACTAAATGCATAATTTAAATGTTAAACTACTGCCAAACTCACAAGGTAGTATATTGTGAATGCAAGACCTCAGCTTGAAGAGAAAGTATTCAGAGGAAATTATCTATAAAATAGACTTTTAACATTCATACAATAAACTATCTAAGAAACTTGTCAATTGTCATAATATTTGGTTTCATTTTGAACACAGCCTGTTGGCAAAAAGGAATAACTTAATCTTTTAATTAAATTCAAAATTCAGTTCTCATATGAACACAATAATTAGCCTTTCCTACTTTAGTATATTTATATCAGCAAATACCAGGTTTCCTCAAGTCAAAGAATGTAGGAATTCTTAGAGCTGTGGTGCCACCATTAAGCTGCAATAGCTTTGCAAGATCAGCATTCAGGAGATCGGATTCTTCTCCTTTAGGAATCAAATCAATTTATTAGAGAGTTTTATACCCCAAGAAAGAAAAGTTGAATATCAGAGTATGAAAACCACTACCTACTTCAATGAAGTTAGATTGCTTCTTTCTAAGCAACCAGGTCACCAGATAACCTGACTTCACAACACATTTTCTGTTTATTTTGTTACAGGACAGCAGGCTATTCACCTAACATCTGTCAGCTTCCTTCCACTCTCCAAAGATAATTATTTGTGCTTTGCATAGTCTTATTGTTTAAAACATTAAGAAAAATGATATGAATGAAAGTTTTGGCTCAAAACCACCAACATTTTGCATTTGGTTGGCTATGCTCAGATCACTGAAGTATTTGTGGTTTCCCGCAAAAGCCAGTTTCTTTCTTGTCTCTCTCAGAGTCTGGTGGTTTCCTTCACACAGTAAGAAACACAAGTAGATATGCCTATTGTTTTCTTATACCTTGACCTTACATATACTCTAGGCATATATTTAGATGTGCTCTCTCATAAGAAGACATCCTTACTGTCAAGTGATATGATTTCACAAGTGATAGATTCATATTATTCTGTGAAGTTGAAGTTTAATCATAACATATGCAGTGAAATAAAATGGAAGCTGTGAGTTGACTTGAACCTTTTACCAAAAACAAAAACAAAATATAAAGGACATAAAGTAAATAAATTTGGTAACTGTAGGAGAAGGGACAAAGTGATTTAATATATAATTGTCTTTGTTTGTACTGTATTTCAAACTTTCCATAAAACCATTGCAGTACTATGAATGAGACTTAGAGTTAAATATCTAGGGAAGGCTGAAATGCTAGAGAGAGAAAGCACTATAGTTAATTTTCACCCAGCTGTCTTGTAACTATTTTTTAGTTTGGTTTTTGATTGTTTTTGTCAGTTCCTTTTTTAGTCGTTTTTGTATCTTTCGGGGGGAGGGGTGTTACAAGCCCTTATATACCCTATTTTATCTAGGTTGGGATGAAAGGCAGGTAGCCTTGAATTCACAGAAACAGAATAAGTTCTGCCTCTGGAGTTAAGGGATCAAGTGTGTTGGTCTCTACTCCCTGCTTTCCCTGTGTTGGGATCAAAGGTGTGTGTGACTGATTTAGGTGTTTATCTTTGTATTCAAGGTTTAAAAATTTCCTCAGCTGTCTGCATAGGATTTGACTGTGTGCTCTTTGCCCAATATTCAGGTTTTATTAAATATTTTGAAAAATTGAATTCAATAATAATAAAAATAAAATCTTTTTGAGTTCTGTCACTAAGCTGATTTAGGTGCTTCTTCTAGATACTCCTTAGCAACAGCACTATGTCATCTGTGAAGTCTTCTAATTATGTTTCCTTAACAGTATACTAGGTCATGAACTCATTAGAGGTAGATGCCTGTCTCATTTTTTTCTTTCTTATCTCTTTTTTTAATTAAAAAGTTATTTTGTCAGGTATCCCCTGCTCAGCCTTTCTTCCCTGTTCCCAATCCCTCCCAGTCTTCCTTCAGTCTCCCCCTACTTCATCCCCAATCCCCTACACCCAAAGGCAGGAATTTCCAAGGTGGTGTCTTATACACTATAATACAAAACCTGGAACAAGAGATGTAAATGTAAGATGATCACTGCACAATAGTACAGAATAAAATATTCTCTCTATGCTTCTTTCAGGTTTTAAGACTTTCTGCTACAAGGAGCTCATTGTAAGAATCTTCCTATGGCAATTGCAGGCTCTGATAATATTTTTTTCTTTCATTCAAGCCACCAGCTTTTTGAACTAATTAAGAAAAAATCCATAATAGCCTGGGTTAAGAATCAAAACTTTCTATCACTACATATCTTTGATTAGAAGGAAGGATTTTTCATTTAGCTTAAAGAATGAACCTATGTACATAAAAATGATGTCATATTACAAAGATATATGTGTGTGTTTTCATTCTCCAAGTTTTAAAAATAAATTAATACTTTTTGTTTTTTGGTTTTTTTATAAATCAATACTTTAAAGTAAAAAAAGTGATTATATTTTACCTGTTTTGAAGCATTAGAACTATGAACTATCATGTAATAAGATGACAGCTAGTCATTCATTCAATACTGAAGGACAGGTGAAGGGAGACACTGATTCAGTGGTCTCGATAAAATTTTTTAAAGAAAAGAGATCAATAAGGTACACTCATAAAACAAAGTAGATGTGACTGCTAATCCAGCTTTCTCAGAACCTATGTGAAAATTCAGGCCCCATGCAATGTGACAAATGTTGAAAGTATTATGGGACTACCAGCACCCAAATCATGACAGAGACTTATTAGTTAGGAATGCTAAGCCTTAGCTTAAACTTTTTTCTAACTAGCAATTACCTTTAAAATTAACCCATTTTTCTTCATCTGCATTTTTTCTGGGCTTTTTACCTTTCTTTTATTCATTGTATATATACTATTCCATGTTTGGCTGGCTGGTGGCTGCCTAGATGACTAGCCCCAGATGTCTCCTTTATTCTCTCTCATTCTCTTCTGTTTTTTCTTCTTCTCCTCAAGCTGCATTCCACTTCTTACTTGTCTTCTCATTCCAACCACCATGCCTATATATTTACTGCCTAAATACTGAGTGTTCAGCTTTTTATCAGACCGTTATTAGGCAATAGCATGCCTAGGTAAGCAAAGCAACATGATTTTTTATACATTTTTTTACTTTTTTAAATTTATTTTTATTTTATTATTATGAACAAAGAAGTCACAATTTCTATCCTTGTATATCCTTATTCAAGGTCCCTTCCCCCTCCCACCAAATCAGGTCATTCTCTCTTCTCCACAACTCCCCATTGCCTCTCTGGGAAGGCAGCAGGCAGTCCCAAGGTCCTGCTGTCCCAATATTTCTTAGTTCAGCCTCCACTCCTGGCAGATCCAGATTTCTCCCCACAACATCAAGATTGAGTCAGGTGTTCCTCTAGGGGGAGTGGGATCCAAGGAGACAGTCCAAGGTGTTTCTGATCCCAAGCTTCTCAGTGGTTGTGGCTTGCACCTTTGGCATGCTTTGCTTTTTTCTTGTTTGTTGATTGGTTTGTTTAGAGTTCACTAATGAGTGAGTACATCCCCTGCTTATCTTTCTGGGTTTGTGATAACTCGCTAAGGAGAATATTCTCCAAATCCATCCATTTGCCTGCAAATTTTAGGATATCATTTTTTCTTACTGCTGAGTAGAACTCCATTGTGTAGATGTACCACAATTGTTAATCCATTCTTCAGTTGAGGGGCATCAAAGTTGTTTCCAGGCTCTTGCTATTACAAATAATGCTGCTATGAACATAGTTGAGCTAATGCCTTTGGAGTGTGACTGTGCTTCTTTAAGGTATACACTCAGAAGTGGTATTGCTGGGTCCTTGGCAAGATTGATTCTCAGTTTTCTGAAAAACCACCATACTGTATTCCAAAGTGGCTGAACAAGCTTACACTCCCACCAACAATGGAGGAGTGTTCAAGTGCCTTTCAGCTACTGGGAATTCTTCTGCTGAAAATTCCCTTTTTAGTTCTTAACCCTATTTTTTCATTTGGTTATTCAAAGGTTGGGCTCTAGTTTCTTCAGTTCTCTATATATTTTAGAGATCAGTCTTCTATCACTTGTACAGTTGGTGAAAATCTTTTTCCATTCTGTTGGCTGTTGTTTTGTCCTATTGACTTTGTCCTTGGCTTTACAGAAGCTTCTCAGTTTCAGGAGGTCCCACTTACTGATTGCTGTTCTCAGTCTGTGCCAGTAGTGTTATATTTAGGAAGTGTTCAGATGTGCCAATTCATTGGAGGGTATTTTTCACTTTGTTTTCTATCAAGTTCAGTTTGGCTGAGTTTATGTTGAGGTCTTTGATTCATTTGGATTTTAGTTTTGTGCAGGGTGACAGGCTTGGATCTATTTGCAATTTTCTACACTACCATCTAGCTATGCCACCACCATTTGTTAAAAATACTATCTTTATTTCCAATGAATATTTTGGGCCTCATTGTCAAAGATGAGATGTTCCTAGGTTTTTGGGTTAATGTCTAGATCCTCAATTTGATTAAATTGACCCACAAGTCTGTTTTATGCCAGTACCAGGCTATTTTTATTACTGTAGCTCTGTAGTATAACATGAAGTCGGGGATCGTGATCATCCTGAGGTTCTTTTATTGAGCAAAATTATTTTGGCAATCCTGAATTTCCTGTTAAGGGCTTCCAAATAAAGTTGAATATTGTTCTTTCCAGGTCCATATGATATTGTGTTAGGAGTTTAATGGGAAGCACATTGAATCTGTAAATTGTTTTTGATAGAATTTCCATTTTTACTATGTTGATCCTACCTATCCAGGAACATGGAAGAGCTTTCCATTTTCTGTTATCCTCTTCAGTTTCTTTCTTCAGTGATTTAAAGTGTTTGTCAAATAGATCTTTTACTTCTTTGGTTATAGTTACTCCAAGGTATTTAATGCTATTTGCAGCTATTATAAAGGTGATGTTTCCCTTATTTCTTTTCAGCCCTTTTTTCTTAAGTATATAGGAGAGCTACTGATTTCTTTGAGTTAATCTTATATCCTGCTACATTGCTGAAGGATTTATCAGCTGTAGAAGTTCCTTGGTAGAATTTTGTTAGTCTCTTATGTATACAATCATAACATCCTCAAAAAGAGAGAGTTTGACTTCTTTTACAATTTGTATCCCCTTAATCTCTTTTCATTCTTTTTTTGCTTTAGCTAAAACTTTGAGAAATATATTGAATAGATAAGTGGAGAGAGGACAGCCTTGTCTAGTTTCTGATTTTATTGGGATTGCTTTGAGTTTTTCTTCATTAAGTTTGATGTTAACTGTTGGCTTCTTGTAAATTGCCTTTTTATATTTAGATATTTTCCCTAACCCTAACCCTAACCCTAACCCTAACCCTGATCTCTCCAGGACTTTTATCATAAAGAAGTGTTGGATTTTGTCAAAAGCTTTTCAGTTTCTAAGGGTATGAAAATGGGGTTTTTTTTGTCCTTCAGTTTGTTTATATGATGGGTGACATTTATCCTTTTTCCTATGTTTAACTCTCCCAGCATTTCTGGGATAAAGCCTACTTGATCATGTTGGATAATATTTTTTATATATTATTGTATATGTTTTGCCAGAATTTTGTTGAGAATTTTAGCATTAATATTCATGAGGGAAATTAGTCCTTAATTGTCCTTCTTTGTTGTGTCTTTGAGTGGCTTAGGTATTAGGGTAATTGTGGCCTCATAAAAAGAATTTGGCAATATTCCTACAGTATCTACTCTGTAAAACAGTTTAAGGAATAATGGTAGTAATTCTTCTTTGAATGTCTGGTAGAATTGTGCATTTAAACCATCTGGACATGGGCATTTTTTAATTGGGAGTCTTTTAATGAGAGCTTCAATTTCCTTTAGGGTTATAAGCCTGTTTAGGTATTTAATCTGGTCTTCATTTAATTTTGGTATATGGTACCTGTCCAAAAAGCTGTCCATTTCTTCTATGTTTTCCATTTCTGAAATATAGATTTTCAAAGTGTCACCTGAAAGTTCTCTGGATTTCCTGGGTTCTGTTGTTTTGTCCCCATTCTCATTTCCTATTTTGTTGATTGGGATACTCTCTTCCTGTCTTTTGGTTACTTTGGATAAGGGTTTATCTATCTTGTTGACTTTCTCAAAGAACCAACTCTGATTCATTGATTCTTTGTATGGTTCTTTTTGTTTCAAATGTATTGATTTCCACTCTAAGTTTGATTATTTCCTGCCTTCTACTCCTTCTAGGTGAGTTTGCTTCTAATTGTTCTGTCTTTCAGCTGTGGTGTAAGTTTTCTAATGTGGATTTCTCTAGGTTTTTCACATAGGCATCTAGTGCTATGAATTGTCCTCTGAAGACTGTTTTCATTGTGTCCCACAAGTTTGGGTATGTTGTGGATTCATTTTTGTTAAATTCTATGAAGACATTTATTTCTTTCTACCTTGATCCAGAGGTGGTTCAGTTGAGTGATGTTTAGTTTCCATGAGTTGGAATGCTTTCTGTGATTTTTAATGTTGCTGAACTCTAACTTTAGGTCCTGGTGGTCTGATGTGACACAAGGGATTATTTTTATTTTTTTGTATCTATTGATATCTGCTTTATCATAATTTTTGTTGTCAGTTTTAGAGAAAGTTCCATGTGGCTCTGAGTAATATGTATATTCCTATGCTTTTGGGTGGAAACCTCTGTAAATATCTATTAAATCCATGTGCATCATAACCTCTGTTAGACTCCTTATTTATCTTTTGAGTCTCTGTCTGGTTGACCTAGTCAGGAGTGAAAGTGTTAGATTGAATTCTCCCCCTATTAGGGTGTGAGAAATGATGTGGGATTTAAGCTTGAGTAGTGTTTCTTGTACATAGGTAGGTGCCCTTATATTAGGGGCCTAAATATTCAGGATTGGAAACTCTTCTTGACCAATTTTTCCATGTGATGAATAAGTAATGTCCATATTGGTCACTTTTAATTGGTTTTAATTTAAAGTCTACTTTGTTGGATATTATAATGGTAACACCAGCTTACTTCTTAGAGCTATTTGATTCAAAATGTTTTCCAACCCTTTACTCTGAGGCTGTGTCTTTCTTTGTGTTTGAGTTGTGTTTCTTGTATGCAGCATAAAGATGACTTCTGTTTTTGTTTCCATCTTGTTAGTGTGTGTCTTTTTAGCTGATTGAGTCCATTGATATTAAGGAATATTAGTGATCACTGATTGATATTTCCTTTTATTTTTGGTGGTAGCTTGTATGTATTTCTTTTCTCGGGGCTTTGCTTCTATGGGATTATTGGTTGTTTGTGGTTTCATTGGTGTATCTGGCATCAAGTTGGAGTTTTCCTTCTAATGCTTTCTGCAGGGTCAGATTGGCAGATAGGTATTGTTTCAGTTTGACTGTGTCATGAAATATCTTGTTTACTCTGTCTATGGTGATTGATATTTTTGCTGGATATAGCAGTCTTGGTCAGCTGCCATGCTTTTAGTGTCTGCATAACTTCTCACCAAGCCTTTCTTCCTAGATACTAACACTTTTTAAATGTTTTTTAAATGATTTATTTCTTTTGGCTCCAGGTAAAGTATTGGAACCCCAAGAGAAATTGATGCTATAATGCTGTCTAGTTTCACCCTGCCCTATGAAACATAAAGCTTTATTCTTCATTGCTGTTTAAAGTGACAAAAAAAATAAAATTAAACTAAAAGCAAAAGGTACAAATTGTGTTGAAATAGATCTTGTACAAAAGCATTGCAGAGAGACTTATTACTTTGATTTAAAATGTAAATTTTGAGGTCCTTTGGGTCACTGTTGCCTGATTATGTATTTCTTTTCATAAAGGTGAGTCAATTTTAGGAGAAAATAGAAAATAACTAAAACATAAATTACTGAGCTGAAACAATCTGCCTGCTGATAAAGCTTCATGCTGACACCCTGTCTGACATGAAAGCAATAGATTGAAAAATGAAAAAGTAAGTGAAGCAATTACTCTGGTAGCAAGACATAGATTTTTTGACTTATTTCCTACTAAATTGTTATGGTACGTCTATAGTTTAAAGGTAGAAAATGGGCTGTATACGGTAGAGTATTATGAGAAGCATGTGGTTCTCGGTCTTTCACTCTGTCATATTACCTAGATTTTCTTGGGGAGTGGGGTAACAGAAGTCAGCATAAACAATTCTGCAGCTATGCTCAGCATGGTATGCCATCAGGGTTCAAAATACCCTGTGTCATATTGGGAGGGTTTTGGAGGTTATATGTGTTCACTCAACTATGAAATGGTCATAGAATAAGAACACTAAGGTTTAAACTGCTATATTGGGCAGTACAGAATGGAAAGAACAAAATGGTAGCTATTAGAGATGTGATTGATAAGAGTGGTCCATTTCAGTAGTCAAAAGAGAAATGTTTTAAAGTGGAAGTAGATTATGACTATTAACCAAAAGGTGGAGGCAAGCTGCATGCTCATCAACTGATACATAAACAAATTATCAAAATGTAGTAAATTGATACAATGTAATACTATTAAGTCTTCGAAAGGTATAAAGAAGAGATATACACTATAAGATATATAATTTTTGAAAAGGATATCTAAGTGAAAAAGAGACACAAAAAGCACTGATTATAAGGACTCATTTACAAAAATATCTAGCATATGCTACACATACTGAAGACAGAAAGTAGTTTATCAGGGCTAGGAA
Source organism: Sigmodon hispidus (assembly GCA_004025045.1). Taxonomy (NCBI): domain Eukaryota; kingdom Metazoa; phylum Chordata; class Mammalia; order Rodentia; family Cricetidae; genus Sigmodon; species Sigmodon hispidus. The sequence goes on from PVIH01015267.1 coordinate 48,325, forward strand.
TGGGAAGTAATAGAAAAAAAAATTCTTAATGTAGATGTGATCCCCTTTCTGTGTGAAAATGATGTTTGTATGCCTGTTGAATGCACTAAACACCACTTAATTGTGCAGTTTAAATCATTAATGTCAATTTTCCTGAACTTAAAAAAACATAAGATAAAAACAGACATGTCTGCTAGATTAAGAAGCCATCAAGACCATCTTGAATGCAGCATCAGTGTTACAGTGAGAGCATGGAGTCTATTGAGTTAATGATGCATTGTGAAAGAGGACTCAAAGAGGATAAAGTGGGAAAGTAGGGATGAAGTTGGAGCATTAAAGCAATAAATCAGTAATTTTGCTCATTGTTAAGACCAAATATCAAGGAAGAAACAACTTAGAAGGGAGACAATAATTTGTGCTAATAATTTGTGAAGGCTCATCTTGACAGGAAAGGCATGGTAGTAGGTATGGCTTAAAGCTGTGCTGGCAGAAGTGAGTCTGCTTACTCACTTTCAAAGAGACCAGCAAGCAGAGACCCAGAGTGTGAACATACACTAAGGCTGGGTAACAGAATATTCAGTCTACCCCCACTGACACCTCCCTTATGTAGGCTCTTTTTTCCTAAAGCTTCCAACTGGGAACCAAGTGATCACATTTGGGCTGTTGAGGGGCAGGCATTTCATTTGCAAACCACAACAAGGAGCATTTTACATTGATTTACTGAGAAGACCTAAACCTTTTTATTGACAATGAGCAAGGAGTCAGTGGAGATAAGCAGAGGTGGAAAGAACACAGAGAGGTTTATCGCGAAACCAGAAGCTACTCAGGTAAACTCTGATTGTGTCAGAGTGCTAGAGCCGGGCAGGGCGTGGTCAAGTGGAAAGAGCACTAGAAGAGAGCCCCTCCCCGTAAGAGAGAGCCCAGAAGAGGGAAGAGCTAGGCCCCTTGCTTCTGGACCTTTGGTGTGATTAGGAAGGACCTCTTGGTTGGGATTGCTCCTACACACTGCTTCTCCACCTTTTCTCCCCCATGAACACCCCCTTTTCTGTAAGTGACTTTTTGATAATAAACATTACTTAATATAGATCTCGTGGTGGGTTAATTATCATAATAAATGGTGTCCAACACAGGGTTATTTTCATAGAACCCGGCTGGGTCTCCCAACCCCCAGCCACAGGGTGAGCGGCTATTTTGGATTCGGAATTAGATCCCAGCCACATGGATCTCCTGGCAATGCCAGTGAGAGCACCAAGTGAGCAGGAATCTTAGAGACAGGGCAGAACCATTTTTGGTGATGCACACCAGTAGGATTTGTTGAAGGAAACAAAGGTTGCCCTAGGGGAATAGCCTCCTCATTTTGGGCACTGCCACTGCCACTGCTGATTGCAACTGCAACACCTGCTGGCAGTCCTCATTACATCTGAGTAAGGTAATCTTTTTTTTCTTTGGCAATGTCTGACCATATAAATGTTCAGAATTTTACCCATTTTTCCACAATGGTGACAGAGGATTATTTTCAGGATTATGAATTTGGAGGTTATCTCAACCCAGGAGTTTTTTTTGTTTTTGTTTTTGTTTTTTTTTTTTTTGCTTTTTTGTGTGATAATATACTTTATACCTACATATTTAAAAAGATCCCAGCATAGAGATGAACACATTACCCAAAGGGTGTGTGAGGCTAAGATGTGTGACATGGATGAATATATTAAGACTTAAGAAGCTCGTTGCCTCCATAGAGAGGTCTACATTGGGTAGAGAGGAATGCAGAGTTTATATTGATGAAAAATTAGGAAACTGGATCAGAAAGTTGTAGAATGTGTAGATGTGGAGAATGAGAGAATTTTCCACTCTATAAAGTTGTTGGAAAGGTCATTTACACAGGACATTAAAACACTGGAAAAGACCATTGCCACTAAGTTACAAGATTATGAGGATCATATTGCCACTAAGTTACAAGATTATGAGGATCATATGGAAATTATAGAAAAAGATTTTGAGGCAACATCTGCTCAAGACAACCCAGAGCCCCCTATTAAAAGA
>PVIH01015268.1:0-29408 GCA_004025045.1 Sigmodon hispidus
TTTTGTGTGTGTGTGTGTGTGTGTGTGTGTGTGTGTGTGTGTTTGTCTTTGGACAGTCTCTTGTAGCCCAGGTTGACCTTGAACTCCTGATCATAGTTCCTCCACCTCCTGAGAGCTAAGGATGACAGGTGAATACCACCACGCCAAGATAATTTGATGCAGGAACTCAAACCCAGTGCTTTGTGCATGCAAGGCTCATACTCTACCAAGTGAGCATTGCCTAGCACTACCATTAAGATGACAGAATGGATGGGCTGGTCTTACATGGAAGTCTCCAATGCTCCTGCTGATAATTTGGTGTCGAATTCTTTTCAATCGATTACTAAACCAGCCTCTTTTATGTTAAAGCACTTCAACATAATAGCTTCTGCTCTTCATATAGACCCCACCCAGGATGAAATTTATCCCACTTATGCAACACAGGCATTCTATTGGAATTAGGACCTTGCTCTGCATGGCAGAGAAGAGCTATGATTTGAACTGACTCCTATCAGCAGGACTTGTAAATTTTGTTCCGAGTGGTCATCTATCCATCTCCAACGTTGTTTATGAAACTTAACCCTTCCTCTCCTTCTATCCGTGAACTTCTGTGGTGGTGGGGGCACTGACTCATTTTTGTTTTCCTAAAATGGATCCAAGAAAGCAATTACGTCTTTAAAAAAAAGTCTTCGTTTTCCTATGCAGCAGAGTCAATCAATTTCAACATTTCATATGTTTCTTGTGGTTTTTAAATACAAGCATGCTATTAAATAGCTATTGAGAACAGAGCCTCATTGCTGAATGTGTTTCTTTGAATTGTATTGTCAGTATGGAGGCTACTAGCTCTCCAAATAGTCAAAACACGAGCTGACAGTACACTGCAGTGAATCCCTCCAGTGCTGCTAGGCTTGCCACCCATGAAGCACAACCTCCCTGCTAGGGTGGGAGAGCCTAAGCTGGAGAGCTGGTCTGTCTCCAGGATCCTCCTCCCCTCCATGATGCCTGGGTGCCTAGGACCTCCCAACATGCCACCCCACTGGGAATCTGCTCTTTACCAGATCTCTGTGACTCAGAGCTCCCCTGCCACCTCCCTCTAGTCAAAATAAACCTCATTATTTCAGCTTGATTCTGTTAGTGAATGTGCAAAAGATCTGGGAGGCTGCTCCAGAACAGGTTTGTAATTGAGGTACAGGCACCTCCTTGCATGCAATGCCTTTCTCTGAAAGACACTGACGGCAGATGAACTGGTGTGGTCTCCACTAGAAAGCACCATGATGGTCTCCTTGTGGCTCTTGGACAGGAGAGCTCCTAACATGCTTTCATTTTGGGATGGGCAAGAATACCTTTGGTGCCCAGCTCACTGGGCATGCTCACTGGGTTGCATGCACCACCCTGTGAAAACTGATCTTGAAAAATATTTGATTTGTAAGTGATTTATTCAAATTCTTATCTTGTTATTTTGGATGTAAAACAGGATTGAGATAATTGGTTATTGAAGTGTTGTGTGATCCAAACTTTCTATTTCTTAAAGCAAGGTAGGCAGTGGTAGATGTGCAGAAGAGGCTGTTCTGGGTGCCAGATGGACCAAAGCTCCGCCATTTTGTCTACTTGTTAATTGGCCCGTCTTTCCATCCTGGGCCCTGTTCTCCACAAGGCAGAATCTCCTTCTTCTGTTTGTTCATGTTCCCCCAATGCCTGAATTCCTCTTTAGCACAGGGGAGAGACAGCAATCAATGTTGAATGGTTGGATTTATCGAGCTTCATTTCATGTATAAAATATTCCTATGACTTATCTACGTTGCTAGTTTATTTGAAATAACCAGTAAATCTGAAAGACACAATTACATTAGAATTTTTTCCCAGGAAGAGCTTTCAATGGGCCTGTCCTTTCCTTTAAAATAACTCATCTGAGCATTATATTGAATGAAATCACAAGATCTCAAAAACAAAAATATGTCATGTATTATATATAGATTGATAAAGCTTGATTTTTGAAACCAGGGGACAATAGATATTGGTACTCATTTAAAATCTTGAGGATAGGCTATAGCTAAGAGCCCAGCAAGGTTCATGGAAGGGGTTGGATCCCCAGCACTACTTAGGAAGAAAGAAAGGAGGGAAGGAAAGAAGGAAGGCAGGCAGGAAGGCCAGACTTTAGCTAATCCATTTTTTACCCCTAATACACTGAGATTCTGAACTAGCCTGTATTATTAATTTGACCTAGAGAATACTTGTGATGTTTCACAGTTGTGGTGGTATTTTACAATCCTCCTATTCTAAAGCTTAGTTGGCTTTGAAGTTGAGAGAGAAGATGGAGGGGGCAGAGAAATTGTGACCTAGCAAGCAGGGCTGCATTACAGGTTATCCAAAGAGCCTGCCCCCTAGATGACCTCTACTCACTTTTATTGCAGTGTCTTCCAAGCCAGCCCTCTCGACATTGGCACTTGTTGGGTTCCTGGCAGGTCCCATGAGCACCACAGCCAGGCTCACAGACGGCTAGAATCGGAGCAGAGAAGAGTAAAGCTATGCTTCCTCAGCTTTCCTGTTTCTTTCTTTTAAACACAGCTATAGAGTTACTTTTCCTTTAGTTCTTTAGAATGTGTTAGTTTCGGCTTCCATTACTGGTTTTTTGTCTAAGTCATTTTCCAGTCGAAAGTCAGCTTCAAAGTTGGAAAAAAAAATCCTAAGAGTGGTTCTACTAAGCAAACTGTTTCTCATACACAAAGACCCTCAGTGAGATTTGAAACTACTGGATGGTGGGAGATTATTCCTTTCAAGAAATCCCTAATAGACACAACAAATGAAATAAAAAATAAAATATTTCAGCTGTGTGCATAACTATTTTATATGCAGGGACCCACAATGCCTATAGTCTAAACAAAGGAAACATATACATCAGGGAAAAAGGTCAACTCTGGATGCCCAGACAACATGCAGCAGGGATTGGACATTATATACCATTATCCTGCACCCATACTACCATGTATGGTACTTACGCTTAGAACAGAGGTCTCCTTGGTAGCCTTTGGGACACTTACATTTGCTTTTCCCAATGCATTTACCTCCGTTTCGGCAGGGTTGTGGGCATTTGCCTGTAGTAGAGAGGAAATTAGTTAAGGAAGGAAGGGCTTTAGTCAACATAATTACATCTTTCAAAGGAGTAACAAGACTTTGAGAGGAGAAATGCTTTGAAATGGCAGTCATTTCCATTTATTTTATATCTCCTCTGGCTTTTGTATTGTTTTTGTTTTGGAGACAAACTAATATGTTGACATACATAATTTTATATTATATTATATTATATTATATTATATTATATTATATTATATTATATTTTCCACAATGAATATACTGCCAAATGTACAAAAATAGAAAATTCAAACTAACCTGGCTCATACATGCTTACAGTTTTATACACATTGTTCTAGAACTTCGTACATGACTGACTTACTACATGAAATTTTCTATAACTTTCAGTATTTGCATATCACGCTTTCTCAAAGTCAGTCTGTCTATACCCACACCTGGTAATAGTTTGCATTTATTTAGGTAGCTTAACCGGGAGAAGCGAACCTTGGAGATAGGAACAGGGGCATAAAGAGAATGCACCAGAGAAGGAGAGCAAAGACATCACAGAAGTGTACTTGTGGTCAGCCAGCATGATGGGCACCTGGCTCTATTCTGCCTGCCGGTCTGCCCAAGGTCTACATCAGAGTTGACTGAAAAGAATAGTGGGGGACATTTGCTTATGGGCATTGGATGCCCGCTGGTTTACTGTCCCTTGGGAAGGGCTTCTCACTTCCATGATAGAATGCAATGTGTAATGTAGAAGGACAGGAACAAGGATGGAACAGATCAGAGGAAGGGATAAGTTGCTATAGAAACAGGTGGAGTCAGGGGCTGGTCCCTGGTGCTGTAGCTATTCATTTTCATGGACCATCTGAGAGCCTAAAAATCTACCATTCTCCCTGTTAGCTCTGCATTGAATGAATATGGCTAATGTTTTCACAGAGCTTAGAATCCTAGAATTTTAGAACTGGAACAGGACCAGAGATGTAAGAACTACACAATAATGATCTCCTTTCTTATGATACAAATGTTTATTTTCCTCTACAATCTAGAATTTTCTATTCGAAGGGTGACTTCTTAGAAGTAACTGATAAGGAGTTCTTAACCCAAAGCTAAAATGATAACCTGCCGCATGTATGATGATGCCCCAAAGACAGCCAATGGCCACTAGATTTCAGTGGTAACCAGTTGGTTGTTTTATTTTGTTTTTTTTACTAATGAAATCATTGTCATTAACAAACTCACCTTTCACTCACTAAATCATTTTTTTTAATGTTCAAAGAAAGTTTGAGAAGAGACAAACTATAATGCTTTTTACCAATGAGCACTGCTTTTAACAAAAGAATTGAGTTTTATGTGAAAATTGTTTTGCTGCAAAACACTTTAGTTTTTACTTTTTACTTACACAAATAAACTTTATTTGTTTATAAATTAGCAAAGCCACATTTAATCATGAAGACAATATATACACAACAATGTTGGTAGGTTAAGGGCTCTGCAATAGATCAGAATTTGCCCCACCCAGCCTACCCTCTTCTTTCTTGAGACAGAGTCTCATGTGGCCTGGCTGGTCTCCAATTTAATTATCTATGTAGCTAAGGATGCCCTTGAACTTCTTTCCGAGCCCTTTATTCCATTTTTCCAGTGCTAGATTATAACTGGGCACCATTATAGACACATGTATTCAGTACTCTTGTTTCCACTAAGCTACATTCCCAGTCCCAAAGACCATCTTTTAGTCAGCCATCAAAAGCGCCAAAGAATCTTGTTTTCCAAAAAACACCATTTCCACAAAAGGCTCTAACTCCAAACTTCCAAAGAAGCGTGTGACTCCAGCACAGTCACAAAACTGGATCAAAACAGCTCCATGTGGGATGATAGTTAACAGAAGAGATACATTGCTCTTCTGTGTGAATTAGTTGGTGAGCTCTAGGCTCATTGTAGGGGAGGTGGGGGTGAACTTGGTGATGAGGTACAATGCAGACTAACTGGTAGAGTCTTCTCCTTGATTCTATCAACCTGATCATGTTCTTAATAAGAGGGAAATAGAGATCTTAGGCTCATTTCAATGAGGAAGGAGGATAGGCAGGCGTCTTTGAGTTTTACCCAGCAGGAATGTGATTGCAGAGGACTGTTAGGATGTCGTTAGTTCAAAGGCTCTAGTATCAGGTATCACCAGCTGATTGTTTTAATATTCAAAACACCCAAAATGTCTTAATAAATTTTTTGCCTGAAATTACTTTGTAAACCTATTTGCAGCAGTGCAGTGTTGCCTGGGGAAATCTCACTCAGTTTAAACAGGGTTTCAGTGTAACCCATGGAGTAGTCCTTGTGAGAAAAATTCCAAACCACAGGCACCCACAGAGTAAGGACATCAAACATCCTCCACCTGTGAAACTGTGGGATAACTTAATGTAATGCTATTTCACAGACAAGAAGAGGAAAGAGCTGTGCAGGAAGAGCCAACATCCACCATGTGTAGGCTTTGAAATGTTGAGTGGTTTTTGGTTATTTTCTCCAACATTCAAACTTTATTTTCTACGGAGAACTTTAACAAGTTCCTGTTATTCTTAAACTTATTTATCATAGGACATAATTCAAACTCAAGTTCTATTAAAGATTCTTAGTAAATCCGTAAGCCTTACAAAACATGATGTATGCATAGATGGCACCCCAAACAGCTTAAGGACAGTCTGGCTGACAGCGTCTCACAAAACAATCACAGTTGAGTTTGAGAAGGTATCATAACTTGTAGACGTCAGAAGAAATGAAAATTAGACTGACCGACTATAGAACATGTCTCCTTAAAAAAGAATGATGAGTAGTGGATGAGTGTGGGGAAATTGCAGTGTTGCAAGGGGGCTGGAAAGTGAGAAGCAATTGGACAGTTCTTCAGCAAACTTAATCCCTTGTGGTCGAGCAATTCTCCTTCTAGGTAAACAGCCAAAAGAAGTGCCAACTTGGGTCAGCAAGATGCCTTAGCAGGGACATGAACCCACCACCGAGCTGGAAGACCTGAGTTCCCAGTTCCCAGGAGTCATAGGGTGGAAGTTGAGAATCAACTCTCAGAGAATTGTCCTCTGATCTCCACATGTGTGCTATGGCATGTACTTCACACACACACACACACACACACACACATGCAGGCGCACATATAATTACAAATGCAAACCTGTCTGCATACAAATATTTACAACTGCATTGTTCAAGTAACCCTCATGTAGGAACAATTCAAATGTTCCTTGACTGGTAAAAGAATAAACAAATGAATTCTATCCATACAGCTGTACGTTAGTCTGGACAGGAAGGGATGATGCATCAGAATATCCAGCACCCTGTGCAGTCTTTAAAAACAATGACCTTTAATGAGAGAAGCCAGGCACAAAATGCTAAATCTTGCATGAATTTATTTATATGAGGTTTTTAGAATAGGCAAAGCTAGAGAAATAGAAAGTAGATAGATGTCAGTCCCTGGGATTTTGAGGGGGCTTTTGGGACATTTTCTAATAAACATAAGTATAAACTTTTATTTAGGGTGGTCATAAATTGTTCTGAAATCAGACTGAGGGGCGATAGCGTAACTTGTGGATATGCAGGATGGATGATACACTTTAAAATGCTGAATTCTGTGATATAGGAATTATACACTCACTAAACGATAAGAATAAATACTTCAACTCTGCCTTTTGTCTGTCCACTCAGAAAAACTTCAACTCCAGACCAATTTCTTCTTCTGGTTGTGTTCCCTTGAAACAAGAAATTTTCTAAAGGAATTTGAATAAGACTTGTGGCTGGATCTATGATGAGTTTTAAAATCCTACATTTTTGGTTCAGTTAGAATAAAACAAACAAACAAACAGAGGAGAGAGGAAAGGTAGAGAGAGAAAGGGAAGAAATGGAAGGAGAGAGAGAGAGAGAGAGAGAGAGAGAGAGAGAGAGAGAGAGAGAGAGAAAGAGAGCCTCTGCCAGAGGAAAGTTCATAAACACAAAGGCATGAAAAGGCATCCTTACATGAAATGAACCCAGGAACAAAGACTCGTAAACAAAGTGTGCAATGTCTGGGGCTGAGCATAGAGAGAAAGAAAATTGTGGGGAGTTAGCTCAAGATGTCTTTATCAGGAAAGAGTAATTAATAAGGAACAGAAACCACATCCTGACAATTAATTACATGTTCTATGGAAACTTCAGAGCTATTTCATTTGAACTCTATAAAAAGGGTTACTTCATCGAAGTTACTCATTAAAGTACAAAAACCCACAAATAAATTAGAGGTTGAAAGTTAAAATAGGAATGTAGCATTATTCAATTTGGAATCTACCTCAACTTTGGAAACAGTGACTGTACCAAATACAGTACAGCTGGAAGGGACTGCCCTCGACATATATCGGGCAGGCAGAAGTGGACCCCTCTGCAAGAACACCTGATGGTTAGTGCGCCTGCCTGGACATGCGCCCACATACTAGATGTCTTCTGGGTCATATTGCAGCTTAGACTGAATTGGATGGATCATTTCTGAGTTTCAAAGAGAGATCTGAATGGTATAGACAGCTGGCAGGTGTCAGGACCAGGCTCATTCTTCAGCTTTTGTATCGAAGCATGGCAGACAACACAGGTGGGCAGAACGGGGAGCCCGTTTTAAACTCATAGCTCTGCTATGGGCTCTCATGTAATACTGCTGGTGAAGACACAGGAATTTCCAGCACCCCATAAAGTTCCTTTTGCCCCCCAACAGCAACTACAGTTTCCACTTCATTCGTTAGTTTTGCCTCTTGAACTTGAAAACTTCAGACTTGTGGGTAGACCCCTTTTGTGTGTCTGCCTCCTTTTATATAATATATCCCGAGAGTCTCTTAGGTGGCTTTGTTGTTTTAATTGCTGTGTACTGTTCATCTCCCCCTCTAGCCTTTTCTTTTAGATCAGTCAGTCTATTCTAGGACATTAGTGATGATTAGTAGAAGAAACCCCTCTGTGCTTGTGGGTTTGTCTTGAACCTCCTGGGAAAGCACTGCCTTTTTTTAGCATTACTTTTAGACAAAGGGAGTGGCAAAGGGATCTAGTAAAAAGAAACCACTGTTTCCGCCCCCCTCGCCCCAAGCCAAAAGGATGCCGAGGTCTGTACTTACTCATTTCACACTGCTCTCCCTCGAGTCCTGGAGGACAAATGCATTTTCCTGGGTAAAAGCAGGTACCTCCGTTAAAGCAGGTAGTTGAGCAGTTTGCTGTTAGAATGAATGACAGGATGCTTCATTAGGCAGGAAGTTAAGCCCAACAGAAATTTCACTTCAAGTGAGCCATATTTCTCTGACACGTGTCTAACACGTTCTCATCTACATAATAAACAAAGCACCTTGGAGTTTTAAAAAAGTTATAACCAAAAAACCCCACTATTTGAAATAACTGATTCAAATTATAATTACAGGCAAATTACAAAGGCTCTATTTCAGAATATAAGAAAGAGTAGGGTACCACACATTGTGTTTATTCGTTCTTAATGAAAAGGGTATAATAGCTAAAAAAAAAAAAAAAAAAAAAGTCTTTTAAAATAAAATTTATGTGCCAAAAAGAAGCATCTGCAAATCCAAGGAAGTACTTTTTGAAAGCATCAAGTTGGAAGATAAAGGAAAAAAACTTATTTGGGTTAGATAAAGCGGGAAAAGGTGTCAAAGTGTCAGGGTTCAACAAGGCGGAAGCCGCTCTCGGATGAGCACAGGTTCGCTTTAACGAACGGAATTGAAAGAGACTGTCACGGTCCTTGAAGAAAGACTCCAGTAATTGCATTTAGAGAGACAGGCTGTGGACCCTGTGAGGTCCCAGGGATGAGGATGAGCCACGACTGAGCCAGAGAGATGATTGACACAGTGAAAATCCAATTACACCCCTGGGGAGGAATCAGCATCCCAAGCCCCTCCCTCTGGGTAGCAGTTTCTCCGATTTCCTGATCTCTAGCTTGTGAAGTGGAGGATGGGGAAATGAGGAGGAAAGAGAGGAAGAAGTGAGAAGTAGGAAGTGGCAGCTTTGTTCATTCAGTAAAGAAGATTAAAATAAGACCTTGAGTCAGGGCTGGAAGCAGATGCTTGCAGTTCCAGAATCCAGGGAAGTAGAGACAAGGGGAGGCTGTGGTGATGTGTTATATATTTAATAAAAATAGTCTGAAATATCAGAGGACAGAGCCACCCACAGATTTAGCCAGGACAGTCAGGGAATGGTGACCCACACCTTCAATCCCTTCACTCGGGAGGCAGAGCTCTGTCTGGGTCTCTGTATGTTCAAGGCCAAACAGAGCCAGGCAATGGAAGCACACACCTTTAATCCTAGCTCTAGGAAAGTTGAATCAGGAAGTGAGATACCTGGGCAGAGAGAGAGAGAGAGAGAGAGAGAGAGAGAGAGAGAGAGAGAGAGAGAGAGAGAGAGGAATTCAGCTTCCTCTGGAACATCCCTTCTTGGCTGAGGATGAGGGGTTATAGTTGGAGGATTCAGAAAGACAGGCCTGAGGAGTTGGTGAGTGAGGACTGACTGTGGTTTGTTCCTTGCCTCTCTGATATTTCAGCTTTTCCCCAATATCTGGCTTTGGGCTTTTATTATAATTCGTGCAATAGAAGGGGTCAGTGTCATTTGCCATTACAATAGCGAGTTTGAGGCCAGCCTGAGGTATGTGGCTATCTGGGACCCTGCCTTAAAAAGAAAAGAAAAGATCAGAGCTTTGTTTTTTGTTTTTGTTTTTTTAATTCAGCTTTGTGTCCTGGTTTTATTCTTGTGTCATGTAAAACACGAATTAAGGCTTCCAGTGTGAAAGCCAGAAAACTTAAAGTGTGTGTGCTTTGTGGAAGACAAGGTCAATTACAATGTTCTTTGAGGACCAGACTTCTTAAATGCTTTAAGGATCATTTTTAAAAAAATCACAAACACTTCCCAGCTGAAGGCAACAGTGCGTTTAGCATCTAGATGTGGAAGTGAGCAGAGTCTCATTCTGGAACAGGATTTAGAGTTTAGGAAATCCAATACTGCAGACTCTCTCTTGGCCACTTGGAGAGAGTGTTGTTAGGGCTAAGTGATTGTTTTCATGAGTGAGCCCTGTCTCCCCCTGGTTGTCCCTATGCCTTCTCAGAATAGGAGGGGGTGAGAGAACATTAGGATCAATGTTCCCTTGGCCCATGCCCTCCTTCCTCCCACCCCACCCCTTACCCCCTACCCTTCTGCTCATCGATCTGTAAAGGACTGGGGCCTCACAGCACACTTGGGATAGAACTTGCCAAATTTGGCTACATGGCTGCCCCCCCCATTCACCTTCTTGAGTTAACATATGGCTATGTAGGCCTTGTTTGCCTTTAACTCTCTTGCCTCTGTCATCAGAATGAGGAATTACAAGCACTGATAGAACACCTGTCCTGGCTTGTTTTATATCAACTTGACACAAGCTAGAGTCATTTGAAAGGAGGCAGCCTCAGTGGAGAAAATGTCTCCATGAGATCCAGCAATAGGGCATTTTCGTAATTAGTGATTGATGGAAGAGGGACCAGCCCATTGGGTTTATGAGAAAAAGGGGCTGAAGAATCCATAATGACTAAGCTAATGAGCAACACCCATCCATGGCCTCTGCATCAGCGGCATCCAGTTCCCTTCTCTGCTTGGGTTCCTGTCCTGACTTCCTCCAGTGATGAACAACGGTATGGAAGGCTAAGCCAGTTTGAGTTGGTCATGGTGTTTCTTCACAGCAATAGTAACCCTGACTAGGCCAATACTCAAGGAATTTGTCCCTTCTTCTTGGGACTTTTAAAGTACTTTTGTCATTAGGAACAAGGTTTCCAATGTTTCTGTCATGGTTCGGCAATGGGTTCTCATGCTGGAAGCTTGGTCACCAGAACATGGTGTGGAGAAGAGGTGCAACCAGCCAGAAGTAGGATCTGACAGAACCTGATTAGGTCCCTGGGATCATCAACCTCAGTAGTTCCTACAGGGCTGCACAGCACTCAAAGGTCTCTGGATTTGTCTTGCCATGAAATCTCTCCTTCTAACCACTGTAATGCTGACTCGGTGTTAGGATACAGCCAGAGGCCCTCATCACAGCCAGGCAGACCGCAGTACTGAACCCTCAGAACTGTGAGCTTCATCAATCTTTTTTTTGTAAACCTCAAGTCTCAGGCATTTTGTTATTGAAACAGAAAGTAAACTAATACAGATTTTGATTCGATGTGAACCAGAAACCCCCTAACTTAATTTCACTGTGGCTGTGGCCAGTGCTTAACTAGTCATTTCCTAAAGTTGGTGGCAAATGTCCCCAAGGCCAATGGATGTGATTCTTTAATGTTTGTTCCAAAATATAGTGCTAAAATCCAGCTTTGTGCCAGAAATTAAGCCAGTTTTTCAGCAGCTCCATATTTCTTCATGGATAATAAAAGAATCTTTTGTTGAGCCAGTAAAAGTTAATATGTTTTATGTTCTATGGTCTCCAGTGAGACCAAATAAAGTTTCAACAGATTTTCCAAATGAGTTTTTAAAAAATTACCAGAGTATAACATGTAGGAAAATCTTTCATCTAAAAGACAAAGGTATTATGGAATATAAAATGTACTGGATTGCAAATGTATATTTTTCCTTCATGATTCTGAAATATTTGTGACACTATAGGATTTATATATATACACACATATATATATATACATGTGTGTTATATGTATGTTGTATATGTATGTGTATATATATCATAATAGCCGGTTTGGTGGTGCATGTCTGCAGTCTCAGCCATTTAGGAAACAGAAGGATCTCTTAAGTCCAGGAGTTCTCTATGTGCCTGTCAGCTGTTTGTATCAAGTTCAGCATCAGTATGGTGACCTCTTGAGAGCAGGGAACCATCAGGTTTCATAAGAAGGGGTGAGCCATCCCAGGTTGGATCAAAGATCTCAGTAGGTCTTTCATTGTGTAAGTTCAGGCAATAATGCCCAGAACTGAACAGATAGGTGTTCATCATTTCACCAACCCTGGGTGTGTGTCAGTTCACTGTTCAAGCCTATGAAGGCTTAATTTATTTCCAATAGTTCTGTTGTAGTCTGAGTTTTATTCCACTCCAAGAAATGCCTGGTTTTGAAGTAGTAGAGATACTAAATGGTAAATATGAACAAATGAGGATGTGCTCTTATGTAATATTACTGACTCGCTGTTAAAAATTACTGCTGCTGCTAGGTCTTAGTCTTTAAAAATATGTATTTAAAATATTTTTAATGTAATGCTGTAGTTTAGCAATAAAAAAGATACAAATGCTTTCAGATATTATTCTATTCTAGGGATGGAAGACAGGAGGCAAAGAGGAAAAACTCATGACCCAAGTTATCTGCTCAAATCTCAGGTCACTTGGGAGCAGCTGGGACCTGATTACATAGAGTGATAGGCAAGGTGGAACACTGGAGGGAATGAATCTGGGTCAAGTGATTCAAGCTCTAGAAACCTCGGTATGCTTCTCTGGGAATGAAATGTTTAATGCTTTCTTCATGTCAACAGAATCTAACCAGATAATCATATGAAGATGCTCTGTGTAACCCATGACAACAGACACTCAAATTAATCCTCTAAAAGAACTCTTTGCCTAAAACTGTGTATGCACACAAAAAAGCAAACTAACTAACCAACCAACCAACCAAACAGAGGACTGTGGTGCAGTATTACTTCATTCTGAATGACTAACCACAAGAGACACTGCATAAAAACAGTATTTGTTATTCTGTTGAAAGCATATTTTATTAATAAAAAAAATCAATAGTCTGTGGCAAATAGCACTATGGGTATTAGGACACCTTCATGAAATCCATGTACTTTACAGAACATTTAAAAAGGTTCTTCCACTGAAATGTTGTAGACTATGTTGTTCTACAGGGCCAACTTTGAATCCACTCCCTGTAAGTGAAATCTGATGTACTGCCACTGTGGACATCTTATAGAGTATCGAATGACTTCTATATTCCTGCACTGGAGCACTCTGGGAGTAAACATAAACTTCTGCTTTGTTAAGCAATACCCAAATTTGGGTTCCAGTTATTATAGCAGTCATCTTTACCCCACATGACATACTGCATTTACAAAGTAATGATGTCACCTTTACCCTACATGCCATACTGTGTTTACAAAGGGATAATGTCAAGAATGTGTATTTGAGAGGTTAGAGAGATTGTTTAATGGTTAAGAACACTGGCTTTTTTCCAGAGGACAAGGTTATGTTCAACCACCCACATGGAAGCTTATGACCTTTATAACTCCAGCTTTAGGGGGTCCCATTTTCTTCTTCCGGCCTCCACATGCATGTGTGCAAACACTCACACACACACACACACACACACACACACACACACACACACGCATCTTAAAAAAATAAAAATAACAAAATCCTGTTACCTTTATCACAATTGACTCCATAGAATCCAGGAGGGCAGATACAAAAGCCCGGAGTGACACACAGTCCGCCGTTCATACATCTAGGTATGCAGAGGGCTAACAGGAAGAGAGGGCTCTGATTAAGGGCAAACAGGATTATTCTGGAGCAGGATTATTTCTGCAATATCGATGATTCCACAACTTAAGGCTTTATGGTAGAGTCTAAAATGTTTACTCTTTAGATATACAATTTTGCTATATTAAAAATTGTTTTGTGGCATTAATCCAGCTATTTTTCAACTCACCCAGTTTCTTGGGCAAGAATTTTAAATTTGTTCTACTTTGAATGCCTGATTAAATTTTTCTCAGAATCAGGCTAGGTGTGGTGGCTCATGCCTTTAAACTTAGCATTCAAGAGGCAGAGACAGTCGGATCACTATGAGTTCAAGGCCAGCCTGGTCTATATAATTGGGTTCCAGAACAGCCAGGGATGCATGGAGAAACTCTGTCTGAAAAAACAAAACCAAACCAAAAACAAACCCAAAAACCTCTTTGAGAATCAACTTGACTATAGTGCGTTCTTTTTTAAACTGCAAATATTTTTTCTCTGACTCATTTCTTTTATCTTTCAACTCTAAGGTAAGTGCAAATAAAAAAAAAATTCTTGTCTCTTAAGAGTAAAAAATATTTTTTGCTTACTGTGGTCAAATAAGTTTTTAGTATGTAAAGATCTTGTGGTTAATATTCTTTTTTTCTTGCTTATCCCTTTTCCTATAATGGTCTCAAAAATAGGACCACTGAAATAAATGTATTTACTACCCAAATTATTTTCAATTTATGCTAAGATATAACTTACACTCAGGCATGGATTTAATTGTGAATCAACTATTTGTTTTGTAGAATATATGGACTTTAAGGGGCCTGGAGACCAGCCTGGCCTCAACCAGTGCAAACTCCTAAGCACTTCTGCATAAGCCAACCTGGGGTCTGAGCCTGGGGGCCATGATGAGGGCAGAGACCACCACCAACAGCCGCAGATACCAGCAATCAAAGCCCTTTCCCCTGGGAGGGGGAATCTAGGGAAAAAGTATTTAAGGTTCCCCTTCATTAATAAAGTTGGGCTTGCTTGTTTCAACCTGTCCCCAGAGGCTGTGTCATTGGTCTTAGCATCATCTTTGCCCCCTCCCCAAGGGGAAATTGCAAGACCCTGAGCATAGAGGCAACCTCAATAATTCTTGACCCCAAACCAGGTCACATCCCAACAATTTTTAATTGGAAGAATTTCAAATGAGTTGTGATGGTAGGAACTTTAAATTTTTCATAAGAGTATCACAAAATATACTGTAAATATAGGTCAGCTGGAGACTTGAACACAAGGAACAGAGGCCCTAGATCAAAGCTATGGCCACGTATTATATTAAACAGAAGCCTATAGAAGTGATACTTTCCAGCAGGTCTTCTATGGCTATTTAAAGTTTTACTGATCCTTAAAATATTACCAGATAATAATAGTAATTTCAAGAGATGTGTTACAAACAACAAAAGGCCCACATGGGGTCTCTGTGGCTTCCATGTTCATTGGGAAGCAAGCCAGTCGGCCAGCACCCTTGCTTACCTTTCTCACAGTGAGGCCCGTAGAACCCATCAGGACACTCACAGACTCGCCGGTCGTTACAAAAGCCTCCATTTCGACAGCCTCCAGGACACTCGGCTGCGTCAAAGAGAAACAAGGCATAGATAGAACATGCCCTCATGGCCGGGCCAGGGTGAGACACTGGCAGTCATTTATACTCCAGTGTTCTCAGTGTAATTGATTGAATACCTGTGGTCTTTAACCTTCCATCCACACCCCTCAGTTCTTACCAGTTCTTCCTGCAGTTTTGTTTACAACAGTCGGGAATGGACATGAAGAGAGTAAATCAACTTTTACTTCTTCCCACCCCCAAAAGTATGGTTAATTCACACCCGAGGAGTGAGGGCCATTGACTTCAATATTCACTGCCAGAGGGGAGGTGACTTTTTGTATGTGTTTAGAGCATTGACTGGCTCCACAGTTTAAATCTGATGCTAGAGGGAGAGAAGTCAGGCCCTTGTAGTTAGGAGGCACCCGGGGCATGGCGATGAGGTGCTGAGACCCTGCCTGACAGGGTCACTGTGTGATCATGACTTCCTGTCTTCTGTGGTTGTGAACTGTGCCAAGCATTCAGCAGGGGCATGAGTATCGTGGCTCTTGACAGGGAGAGATGTTGGTGATGGTTGACACCTGCAATGAGGAACTGAAACAAGATAGGTCCAGTCTGTGGCCATGGGTGAGATAAAGTGGGAATTCTTTTTGCATGCTGTGGATATCATTCTGTAAATAAAGGAACTGTTTTGGCCATACTGGGCACCACAGAAGAAGTGGGCAGGGGAAATTGAGATACAGGTAGGAGGAGGGTAGAGTCGGAGAGATTTGATCCAGCCTCCAAGGAAGAACCATGTAAAGAACCCAGGTGAGCCATGGGCTGAGCCACGTGGCCAGATAGATTAATAGAAATCGGTTGAATTAAGATGAAAGAGTTAGCTAGCAATATGCCTGAGCCATAGGCCAAACAGGGTGAAATTAATATAAGCGTCTGAGTCATTTTTTTGGGAGGAAAAGTGGCTGCAGGTAGGTCTGGACCTCTGGCCGGACAGGGCAGAAACCTAATGTAACAGTGAGATATACCTGGGGAATCCTAAATGTTATGTTAGAAATAGGGGTGGAAGACCCCATGCTTTGTCAGCACCAGGTAAGGTTCCTAAGTGGTGTCAAAGCCTAAGAAAATCTAAATATGTGGAAATAAATCCTGTGTTTAATACCCTTTCCCTATAAAGTATATACACAAAGAAAATGAAACCAAGCAAGTCCACGACTCACCATCTCCAAAGCCTTCTCCTGAGTGCCTGTCAGTGCTCACCTTGTTGGCATGTCTTAAAGAAGATAGCATTCTGAGGGGTCTGAAGGATGGTGTTGCCTTCAGAATTCATGACAATCACATTCACCTCAAATGCTGCCACCCCGTCCT
Source organism: Sigmodon hispidus (assembly GCA_004025045.1). NCBI lineage: Eukaryota > Metazoa > Chordata > Mammalia > Rodentia > Cricetidae > Sigmodon > Sigmodon hispidus. The sequence continues at coordinate 16,455 of PVIH01015268.1, forward strand.
GTTTGCCGAGACATGGGAAGCCCACTTGAACAACTAAAAGGAAAAAAATAAAAAAGTCTGTGAAATCAATTTAACCAATTGGTTCTGGTTTTACAGAAATCACAAGGAGACCAGGAAGAAGTGAAAAGGATCATATTTTTGTGATTTGCCTGCATCTCCACTGGAGTTGAGATAGTATTTTGATTACCTGGGCATCCTCTGTGGAACTCATGCACCATGCTAGGCAGTAAAAGAATGAACCACTTATGGTAATTTGCTTCTGAAAATACAGAACTGGGCATATTTTGCTGATAAAACTTTCTTTTTGGGAAAGCTTCTTGGGTTGTATATCTTTGGCTTAATAATCTTAGCTTGAATATAATTTTAAGATTTTATTTGAATTTCTCTCTCTCTGTGTCTCGCCCACATGTGCATGTATATATATGTGTGTATGGGTACGTGTGCAGGTGTGTGGATGCCAGAAGAGAGTGCTTGATCCTAAGCGCTGGAGTTACAGGCAGTTGTGAACCACCTAATATTGCAAGCATATTTGCTTGGGTCCTCTCTTAGAACAGCCACTGCTCCTAACCACTGATCTAACTTTCCAGTGCCAGTTTTCATACCTTTAAAAGGTGTTTTATTGTTCTTTCTTGTTTTTTGGTCTGCAAATTAAAATCCAAAAAGGAAGCATAACTTTATTAATTAGGACATTTGTGGGTATGTTACCATCCACAAAGAGCCAGAAAATGGTATAATAATATAACATAATATTCATTAAGTAAGCCCTTGGAACAATAGCTCACTATTTTACTTTTATTCTTCTGGTTTGAAGATAACAGAACAAAGCCTTTGAAGATATTCTGCAACTCAACCTAGACTCAGTTGTGACTGACTCAACCAGGTTGCTGTTTTCTCAAGGTACCTGCTGATATAACTGAGTGTTTGGTGGGCAGAGCTAATGTGGTAGGTAGCCTAGATCTTGAGATTTAGCTTCCTGATGCAGAGCCACTTCCTTTGTGTCTGCTGGGGACTTGGAATGTACAGGTGTTGACTACAAAGCTACAAGGCAAGACATGACCACTCAAATGTTTCTGCACAGAGAGAATGAGGAGGCCTCCAATTTCACAATACAGGCTGCTAGGTGGAATGGGCCAATCAGACATGTGCTGTTGGATGAGAGATTATCCATTGTTATTATCTATTATTGGATGAGAATGATTATGGAACTTTCCAGAATATACTGGATTTTATCATGCCACCCACTGAGAAAAACTGATCTCAATAACAACTAGACTCCAGTTCTTCCTTAAAGTAAATTAAAAGAAAAAAAAGACTGCCAGTAAGTATACATAGAGCTTTTGCATGGTGAATACAGATACCAAGCATGAGCTTACACTAAACCAGGACAAACCTTTTTTCTTTGGAGTCTGACTATACCTTTCTCCTAGAAGATGTAAAGATCTGGGAATTGCTCCCATCAGCACACAAGCTGGGCATACAATCTTTAATGTGCTTGCAGAACAGAAATTCCTTTGCAGGCTTTGGCATTGCCAAAAGATAGTAGAAATGAAATTGTGTCCTTTGGCAATGATAAGAGGTCCATTTCTACCAAAGGCTAAATGAAACCAAGGCCAGATGTTGTGAATTCCAATGCAGTCTGTGTTGTATAATCTAAACCAGGGTAAATGAAAACAGTTTTGGAACACGAAAACAGATCAACTCACATGGCATTGAATACACACCAATATACCATTGATTCCACATAAACAACTCTTATGGAGAAGTAAATGAACTATTCTAACAGAATACCCCTTCCACATGGCAGATGGCCATGGTTTTTATGCCCCCATAGTATCCTCTCATTTTATCCATTTTGCTTACAAGAAGGTAGAAGTTGAGAGGGCAGAAACTCAATCTCAATGCCACAGAATTATAAACTGTTCCCTGATTAGATGACGATTCAGTTAGTAAAGTATTGCCTTCTAAGTATGGAGTCTCCAGTTTGATCATCAGGAACCCAACTGAGTGTGCAAAGTGGTGAAGGTATAGAAAATTATTCATGGACTTGAGTACTCAGCACTAAGTGAGATGTCCCTTCACTGAAGTCTCGGGGCCGTCCTGGGAAGAGGGGACAGAATGATGTAAGAGCCAGGCATGGTGGATAACTACAAGGAAACTTTTCAGGGCACAACAGGGCAGTTGCACAAATTAACTTGCAGCCTGTTGCAGACAGCATGCACAAAGACCCGTGCAAACTCACTCATGCCAGACAAACTCCAGTGTCGAGGTGGGAAATGGGCACAGAATTCCAGCTCCAGCTGAAGAGCTATTCGAGATTGATAACTTCTGGCAGAGGCAAAATTGGTTTCCTTTGAAGGTGTGACCCCCTGAGAGGTTGACCATGCTCCAGGACAGGCTCTACACCCAAGAGCATTGGAGGGAAAAACCAATTAGACTTCATGGGTTTTGATAAAAGAGAGATCAGGGTGAGTGGGAAGGTGGGGTGGACTTGAGAGAAGCTAGGGAAGAGAGGGTAAATATAATCAAAACAAGGTGTATGAAATTCTCAAAGAACTAATAAGAATATTTTTGGGCTGGAGCGATGGCTCAGAAGTTAAGAGGAGAGACTGTTGTTCCAGAGGTCCTGAGTTCAATTCCCAGCAGCCACATGGTGGCTCACAATCATCTCTGATGACATCTGGTACCCTCTTCTATATACTGTATACATAATAAATAAATCTTTAAAAAAAGAATATTATTTTTAAATTGCTGGGTATGGTGGCCTGTGCTTGCAATTCCAGCACAGAGAATCCCTGAAGCGTATTGGCTGACTAATTTGGTGAATTAGCCTAATATGGTGAACTCTAGGGCCACGAGAGAGCCTCTCTCAAATTAGGTGGATAGTATTCCCAAGGATAACAGCTAAGGTGGTTTCTCTGGCCTTCACACTCACACACATACCTGTGCTCTAGCACCCCCTACCCACAGGAACATGTATGCACACATACAAATGTATACAATAGGTACTCAACATTAAGTATTCAGTACTTCCAGCTGCCTTGGCATTTTGTCTCTCAGCAAATACTGACCATTTATTCTGGCCTGGAGCCATTAAGAAGATGCTACCCTCCAACATTAACACCTATTTAAAAACTTCTACACACTAGGTTCCTAAGACATACTGCTGTTCTATGGGTTTCATGCAGAGAATATTCAAAAATGCAAAGCCCTGGCTTTGTGGAAACTATATATACATTTATGCATACAACTCAGTAATTTTACCAAGCCACTCCACAGTTTGTATTTCCTGTTTTTGTTCTCTTCAAATGCCAGAAAGCAGGCACTTCATAACTGTTAAAGATCAAGAGATGTCCAGGCACAAAGGCGCCTGTGGGATAAAAGAACAGCTTAGCAGCTTGGGGGTATAAAACAGTAATGAATGCTACCTGGATGCTTAGAGCAAAGACACAGTGGTTTGGTTACTTTTTAATAATTCAAGGTGCCTTCACTTCTCCTCCTGGGGTGACCAAGCTAATGAGACTAATGAACTGCTGCCCCGCAATGATCTGAAACCCCCATAAACATCTTGCACCTGCGGTTTTGCAAACAAACCCTACATCTGCTTCGAAAAGAAAGAAAAATACATGTGCACACTGAAAAGACTTAAACAGGCAAAGTGAAGTGTGTGCACATACACATGCAGGCATCACTTTGTCCCCCCCCCCAAAAAAACCCCCAAAACTGTACCTTTTTTTAAAAAAAAAAAATCACACATTAGCCCAAATGGCATCTGCTTTTCTCTATATATTTTATTTTTATATGTGTGCATGCATGGGTGTGAGGGTTTGTATAGATGTCAGGGGTTGGTATCAGATATTTCCCCAGTTGCCCCCTCTTTTGTTTTTTGAGACAAGGTCTCTCAGTGAACATGGAGCTTGCCAGTTGGCTAGACTGACTGATCGGCTGGCAAGCCCGGCTGATCCTGTCTCTCCAGTAATGGAATTGCAGCTCAGCTTTTTGCCAGAGGTTTGTCTGACAGCACTTTCCCAATGGGGAATCCCCTTAGTTTCTAAGTTTTGTTTTTCTAGATTTCATGGTATTAGAAAGTGATGTTGAATTTAAGCACTCCCTCTGAAGGCTTTCTCTCGTCACATTCCCGGTATCTCCAAAAGCAGAGTTTTAGTAAAAACCTTTTTACTAGACACTAAAAATGGTTAAAGGTAGGGGCGTGCGGGATGCAAGCACTATGCTAGAAATGTAATGATTTGAGTTTTATTGGAAGCTCAGCACAAGTGGCCAATCTAATTAACTGAGCTGATGGATTTTAATGAGTTGCAGTGAGCTTCTGTATGAGTTTTACTAATCAGAAAAAGGCAAAGGAAAAAATTTTAAAATATAAATTGGATGCTGAAAAACATGCTGTGTGTTCATTCTTGGCTTAAAAAAGAGGAAAATGATCAAGAAAAAATTTATACAAAAGTATCTTTGGCTAAAAAAAATTATCACATCCCATGGCAGGAGATTATGTAGTAACTATAATCCAAAAACTTTTATCAGAGTTGGGGTGTTTTGCCCTATGAGGTAGGAAAGCATTGTGGATGCCATCTGAACAGAATCTAAATATCCATATCTTTGGAGTCAGATGTCCATGCCCTCAAGATGACAAATCCCAAGCCCTTGAATCTCCAGAATACAAAGCCTCACTCCTTCACCCCTACAGATGAGCAGCCAATGCCCTGGGAGGATACAAACCCTCTCCTTTACCCCTGCAGATGGGCAGTGAATGCCCTGGCAGGATCAGCACCTCACTCCTTTACCCCTCCAGATGGGCAGCAAATGCCCTGGGAGGTTGTTGATCACATCAGCACCAGGAAGATGATTGGAAAGAACTAAAACCCTACTCCTCCTGTTTGTACCCACAATGGCTTTGATGCCCAGGATCTAGAAAGAATATCCTCAAGTCTCGGAGTAGCCACATCACAGATCTGTTGGAAACAGTGGATGGTAGCAACCTGGTCTCAGTGAAGGAGGCTCATTTACTAATTCCTCTCCAGATTCCAGTTAACTCCCAAAGGGATTCTTATTTGATGCCTGACAAATTTCTTATCATTCCTCTAGAAGAATGCAACTAACAAGAGTGGAGATCACTTATTTCAAAATGCTAGAAAACCACAGAGGTGGCTGACTGTACATGGAAATGTGAAGTACAGGAGTTAGCAGTAGAACCTCTTCTGTTAGGAAAGCTAATGGCCAAGAATAACCCAGGCTAGAGCTGTTCTTTCATGCTCCTGCCAAAAGAAATGTTCCTAGGATACTAGAAGTATGTTTAAGTGGTCACATTACAGCATTCTTGCTCAGGACTTAATTTTGAAGCAAAAGAAATGGGAAAAGTAAAAATACAAGTTTGGCGATATGAATTTTATTCTCCCACCAAATAAATGAATGAATGAATAAATAAATAAATAAATAGATAGATAAATATTAGCTTGAAAAAAGCATAGTAAATGGTAAGTAAACCCACTTATTATATGTCACAAGTTTTGCAAACTATTAAGAACACTTATCTCAATATAAAAGTAGGATGTACCAATATTTCACATAGTCTACTAGATTCAGAAGTGGTGTTCTATCTCAGTAGATAAATTTAAAAATCAAGTTAAAGGATGGTATGAAAAGATATCTTTTCACTTTTTAAATTGTCAAAGTAGTTAATGTAATTAGTAACCTATGCTGAGGAGTTTATAGCCAGGAGAAACATAGGTATAACCTGTACTATATGTATTTAGCAGTTTTATACTTTTTTAAAGTTAATAATTCATATAGCAATCTTTACCACAAAAATATCAGTTTCAACAACCTATTATAATAAAGAAGTCCATAAGCACCAAGAATATAGTATACATATTAATCCAGCAATGACTTTCTGTATACTGGCTATTTGCTGAGCTTTGCATTAGGAGTTGTGTTAAATAAGACACCTTCCCTTATAGCAGTGAGCATCTTTTGGTTTCAAGGGGTTTTTATCATGATATTTACAGCATGAAGACCCTGAAACTAATTTTCATTAACAAATACTGAGGGAAAAGAGGAACAAATTATGTCTTATCCATAAAATAGAGTGTTATAAAAGTTTCATGTCTTACAAGGGTAAGAACAGCTTTCCAAAAGACCTGTAAATAAATGGCCTATTTGTCAAGAAGTGTCAAATGTAAGAACATAAACCTTGAAATAGGACTAGAAGGAAATACGGGGGGCATTTTCTGTTTTCTAAGACTCAGAAATCTTGGCCTCTGGCTTTGACTCTACTACTGATTAGTAATATTTGACTTTGGACAAGCTGGTCAAGCTGTGTGACCCCTTCATCTTTTAAGAGTATGAAGATAGAGCTATAGTTCTAGTCTTAGTGTGATCAAGTTAGAGAACACATGAGTGGGTAGCACACAAGATGAGGAGCTGGGACCAGATCACGGTTTTCTTAGCCAAGCAAAATGGTTACATCTGGAAGCTTGAGTTGGTGTCACTCTGTCTTCTAACAGTTTTTAGACACTATGCTAACTTTGGGGAGCTTTACCTTGGTTATCATTTGCCCCCAATCACTTTGAATCTTTGTCATATTTGTGTGAACTCACTGGCTAAATATATCCATCTCATCAGACATCTTTATTTTCTTTTTTCTTTCTTCCTTTATTAAAAAAAACATATCTAGAATCATTGATGAATGAGTCTGGTCTGGGCTATCTTGGGCTTTTAGGAAACTGTCAACCCATCATTTCTTCATTCTGATCCTAAGCCTTTGCCTAAAGGGTAATGACAGAGCTGCCCTCAATTCAACAGTTTTCCTCAGGAGAACATCCCACAATCCCTCTAACTGATGACATGTGTACCTTACATATCCTCATCTCCATGAAGCCATATGAACAAACTTTTCTCCAAAGCAACAACCACGTACCTGATGCCTTGTGAGGCACTGTTCCCAGCAGAGGGACATTGACAGTTGGGTCTGCCATGATGCCTTTATCCAGGGAGCGGAGAGACAGAAATTCATAGAAGTATTCTGCCTAGAACAAAAGGTATTGCCAGTCAGCACCAGGGAAAACCGTGATTAAGAAGACACAACTTGATGAAAAATCCACATAATGGGAGAGTGAGCATTTTTTCTCTGGGAACTCAGGAGTCCCCAACATATAAAATATAATGGAGGCACAATTCACTGTTTCTGATTTAAACCTATGGAGCTAAACCATGCTTGGAAGGAAGAGAGTCCTTCACAGCATTTATTTATTCAACACATCATTTAACTTCAACAATATTATTAGTTGCTATCTGCAGATGAATTTGGAGGGGCAAAAAGGAACAAGGCATTTCAAAACTATTAGTGACCAGCCCTTGGAAAGTTCATCTTAGCATCTTCAGCCATTAATTTAAAGAAAATCAAAAAGGAATCTTTTGGTTAGAATTGGTAGACCTGTAATAAATGATGATTAATAAAATAAAAACCTAGTGGCAAAGAAGACACTTAAAGACCAAACTGTAAGGGTCCTTCCATTAAGTTTGAAAGGTTTATAAATTAAGGTCTCAGTTTAATAGAGAGAAAAGCCTAAAAACTTAAAGCCATTGCAATGGCAGTATGCTGTTAAACTTTACAATGTAAACAGTTTTCCCTGTGTCAGTTGTTTAAGAAGCATCTTGTTACTCAGGTGGAAAATTAATGGATAGTCTAATCATAGAGCTTTAGTGCTTAATATTTTTATTGAAAGAGTTTGTGGGGGCTGGGTGGACAGTGATTAAGAACTCTTGCTGCTCTTCCAGAGAACCAGAGTTCAGTTCCCAGGACCCATACAGGGTGGTTCATAGCCACCTATAACTTGAATTCCAGGGCATCTGATGCTCTCTTTTGGCATCTGAGGACACACACTCATGTGTGCATGTGCACATACACACAATCGTCAAAAATGGCTTATGCTAGGAACAGTCTGTTCTTAGGAATAATGAGCAACTAATAAAAGGCACACATGCTAACATGAGAAAAAGGCAAGTTAATATCTGAAGAGATAGCCAGAGTTTTGAATGAGTTAATTATAGGAATGAGTTGCAGTACAGACACAAGGACTGAGTAATATTTATTTTAAGTAATGAAATTTACATTCAGCATAATTTTTTATTTTATAATATGAAAAATATGAAGAATGCATAGAATCCATTCAAACTACTTTCAGCTTTAAATCACTGTCAAATACATCAGTCACCAAGGACTTCATGGGAGGATAATGATGGAATTTTAGGTGCCATAGAGATTCTGTTTACATATGCAGTGAGCTAAGAAGTGTTCCCTTTATTCCTAGGGCCAAAATAACATCTTCATTAACCATAATCCCCTTCTTTGGCTTGTGACAATGATCTCAAAGATCATTCCAGAAGACCACTGTGATTGTTCCCTTGGAGAGTGACAGGGTTGGGTGAATTTGTTTATTAAGTTCATCTGCTAAAGGGAGAGGGTCAGTTCATAACACAAATAATTGCTCCCCTATGGAAGGGAAAGCAGAGATCTGAAGGAAGCCCCTGAAAGCTATGCTGTTGAGAAAGGTAATTCAATTTGCAATGAATTCCTTTGAGATAGAGAATGAATAGTATTTCTGTCTCTGCATTAAAATCAATGAAAAAGACTCCGGTTTCCATGGATCCAGGTGTTTCCAATGACTTCTATCAATTGCACACACACATACCCCAGTCCCCAATCCCTACTTTGTACTTTACTCCATAGTGTTTATCACTGAAACATTTTATTTTAAAACACAGTTAAAGTAACACTGTGAAAGAACTAGGTGCTGGATGCCATTATAATAAACTATATGCTGGTTATTTATCTCACCAAGGATAATAAAACACCAAGTAACTACAGTACAGAAAATCCTGGTGTCATTTTTGTTGTGTGTCAAAAGTCAGTAGGAACACGTTATTAACCAAATCTAGAATGACAGAGAGGAACTGCATGGGTAGATCAGGAATACTATAAAACCAAAACTTCAGATCCTACTTAATAAATCACTCTTTGATACTCTATAAGCATGTCTTTGAGCTTTACTGCTTTGGAAATTAAACCTGTCCTCCTATATGGGATATTCTTAAAAGTTACAGTTGAAAAACTTTAAGACCTTTTGTAAAAGAATCCAGAGTTTTTGCTTTTGAAATGGTTTTATTTCAAAGGAAGTTGAAACGTTCAGATTAAGACATTACTGAACCAGAACTGATAACAACAATTTTTTTCCTGTTCCCTCCACATTTTCAGTTTCTGCTTCTATTAATTGTATAGTGAAACTTGGTTCATTAACTTTAAAAATAGGTGTGGAACTCCACTGTTAGTTCCATGTGGTCAGTGGCCATCACTAAATCTGTGCATTGGAGCTCACTTGAGGGCATCTGCACTCACATAACACTTCTTGCCCCAGCCCTTGAATGAGAAAGAACAATAACCATCAGAGCTACTTCTGAATGTTTCTTCCAAAAATTTTTCACTAACATTGGAAGACTGCGGATGTGAGAGGATTTCAGTCAGGTCCTGGAAAAGCAACTTGATGGCACCTTTAGTTCTCCATGGCATCATCACATAGTGCATCTAGAAAGGCCTGGGTCTCTCAGGTTCAGTGTCTTCCAACTAGCCTTACTGTGACCGTGGAGCAGGATGGATACCACTCTAACCTTGTCACAGCAGATCCCACGCTATAGGTTTCAGGGGATTGCTCTAATTTCTTGGATGGTTGGTACACAGTATAGTTTCCTCACTTCAATTCTAATTCTGTATCTAAGATGGCTCTAAGCATCAAAGTTTCTTTGATTTTATCAGCAGAAGGTAGTTGGTGGAGCAGAACTTATCTGTTTGTCTTTACTGAGGGCAAGAACGGTGCTCAAGTCTCTAAAATATGTAATTTCCTTCATGCTTGTTTTGTGTTTGTTTATAAAGTTTTTATTATATTTTAAATTTCTTTTTTATTTAGTGTGTGGTGACATAGTACATGTGGAGGTCAAAAGGCAACTTTTGGGAGCTGGTGCCAACATGTGAGTCCTGGGAATTGAATTTAGGTTATCCAGACTGGCTCCAGGAGCCTGTACCTGCTGAGCTGTTTCACAAATCCCATATTTATTTTATATATGTGTATATTTTCTAAGGAATCTTTCTCACTTACTCTTCAATTGCTTCTTAAACATTCTAACTTGAAAGTCACTTAGAAAATAGCCAGTGTTTTTCTGATCTCGACACTGTCTTCTTTGAAAATTTTACTTTACCATTGTAAGAAGGTCAACCATTTACCATTGTAAATAGTTCTCTCTCTCATATATATATATATAAAATCATTACCATAACATAGAGTAAATCTATCTTTCACCTAACTTAAGAACTTAAGTTAAAAAGTCATAAAATGGTTGATCAAATGAATGTTAGATTTATATTTATGTCATATTCTAACTTCTAGACAGAACTTTCCATTTTTACCTTATTTATAATATAATAAATATTCCTCAACCCCAATCTCTCCATTGGAAAAATTTATTTGGAGGCAAATAAAACCCAAATTCTATGCCAAAAAGAACAGAGAACTAGCTTTAAAGTCTGGGAACAAGTTTCACAAATTACAGATTTATTACTTAGATAAAAGGAATTTGGAGCATGAACTGTAACAGCAAAGTTATATTGGAAACTGCTATTAGGAAAAAGTACATTTTATTTTATTAAATGACATTAGTGGAAATTCAGGTAGAGGCAAGGAGGGCAGTATTTTGGGAAATACATGAAAAGAGTGCTTTGTATTCAAACAAAGAATGAGTCTATTCAGGGGAATAATTAATTCACTTTAAAATTAAGTTGCTTAAAAAATTTTTTGCTGGACTGCTTTGATGTATAGTAAATTTTTTTCATGAGAAATATAAAAGGCACCCAAATATTATCAAGGGAGAAGTGCTGGAAATCATTCATCTTGCTTCCAATTGACTTGGCTGAAATTATGGTCATTCCTTCCAAATGGATGAAGACATTATTTACACAGCAAATTGAAACAACTCGAAGACCTTTGGTCTAAGTAAGGCTCTTTGGAGGATAAACAGAGAGAGACAGACCCATGTTAACTATGGAAGGAATCTAGTGTTTCCTTTCCTTTCCACTTTTAAACGTACCTCCGAGCTTGTGGTGTGCATTTAATCTAATAAGCATAATAATTGGAAAAACCACTGAGTCAGTCTTTCATAAAACCATGACCCCTGAACCTCTATTGACTTCTATCATGATGCTTTCCCGGGTGGTCATGGGAGAAAAGCAAAACTCTAAAGGTATCATCTTTGTTTCAAAGAAAACTTCAAACTTGTATAGATACAAAACATACAACCGGCAATGGGTTCAAAATTTTAAATAATCCTTTCTGAGTGTTGACTACACCCTAAACGCTACCCTTACAGGTCTCTACCATTACTATAACAGGCTGGGATGATTATAGTGTTTAGAAGAATTCAGATTAGCAGAGCATTAGGTATGAGAGGTATAAAGGGATATAAAATAGCCCCCGTACTGTATGTGAAGGGCAGGAAAAGAGCTACTAAAATAAACAAGAAAGGAAATAGTACAAGGTTAAAAAGCCCAGCAAAATGAATAAGTATGCCCAGTGCTTAAAATAATCTGCCGCCTGCACGTCTAGACTGAAGGATGCCAGACTTAACATTCTTCTGAGTTCCTTTGGATACCTCTCTGCAAGACTTCTTCCTTGAAACCCACAACTCACATAACCTCAGATTGTTTCACTGTTGAGTCTCCGCCCACTGGGTTATGTCACCTCTGATTCTCCACTCACTTCCTGTTTTCTCTGTCTGTTCCTGTCTACATCAGCTCTTCCCTTCTCTCCTCTGATCCTAACAAACTGCTAGTAAGTAGCTGCCACTGTGGCCATACTTCAGTGAGTGCAGACCTAAGAGGACTTGGTCTTCCTTTTCATGTTTTCCGATAATTTTATATCACCTTTTAGGTGATGATGATTGTTCTGATTGAATGAGCATCCCCTATAGGACCAGGGTGGTATAGCTGTAAGATGCCTATACCTGATAGAGATAGAGCCTTGTGGGAGTTCTTTAGGCCATAGTGACACACCCTCAAGGAGAACATGATCTCCTGCCCTTTCCCCCTCTGCTTCCTAGAAGGACATGTGAACAGCCAACTTCATCTCCTTCTCCAGCCATAATATGCTCCAGAGGCCCCACCTCTGGACTTGACTCTTCAAGGTATGAGCTAAATAACTATTTTCTTCCTTATAAGCTACTTGCCTCGGATATTTTATTGCAGCAATGTAAATGGGCTGATGGCTCAAGGTGTACTGTACTGTCAGCATCCTTCTACTAAAGTACAGAATTTTCTTTCCCTGCCTCATGTCTATGGTTGTAGGGAGCTGCGTTGTACCACGCCCTAAAGGTGGCGCTGGTTTCCGCCTTCCACCTTCCTGATGGGATGGTGAGTGCTCTCGGGAGTAAACAACTCCTTATTGGCTGTAGGCGAGGATGGTGGCTTGCTTCCCGTGCCTCGGGACCTATGGGCGATGTCCACATGGTTTACCAGGATTGGAGGCCCAGAGGGTATTTAGCCATGAGCGGACTCCCCCCTCCCTGGTCTGAGAGTGAGAGTGAGTGAGTGAAAGACAAGAAGATAATTAAAGGCCCGAATAAACTGCAGAGAGAAGGATCCGGTGTTGCGTGTTCCTTGCTGGTGAGGCTGCGCACGACATGTGGTGATATATTGTAAACTCGAAAAGCAAAACAAAACAAAAAAGGCTGGAGAGATGGCTCTGTCTTCTGATATTTCAGACTATTTTTATTAAATATACAATATATCATCTCATGCATCCATGCTTATACTCATGAAGCCTGGTTCATTATCTTCCAAGACAGCTGATTCCTTCTGGCCTGAGAAGGGTACCAACTTTTTTTCCAACAACAAACACTTTG